>JBAMBL010002720.1:0-166779 GCA_037043405.1 Drosophila subquinaria
TGGTATGCCCATTAAGTGTACCAAGTTTCAGGTCTATAGCTACATTATTATAATTTCTGTCAACATTATTGCGGCATTGTGAAAGTGAAAAAAAATTTTGGCCCCCCCCTGCTTGAAAAGCTGCCGACGCCCTTGTTCTTCAATCTTAATTTTGTTTATTTTGAAACATTAATATTTTTATCTTAATTTTGTAGTAAGTATTTTCTCTGATTCTCGAAGAAGTTTTGGAGCACATATGTACATAATTAGTTTCACTCATAATACATTATTCTTAGTGGACAGGCAACTGCTATATATTTGAATGCAAAGACATTTGAAAGCTGTTGAAGTGGAATTGTCGGAATGCATTAACAACTTGGCATCTTTAATGCATCTCCGATGGCCCATAAATTGTGCTGGCTGTAATATTTTGGGCATATTGTACGTACTTTGCGCTTGAGGGCACTTCAGAGGCATCCATTGAATGTGGAGCAAGTGCGGCGACCTCATGACCAGCTCAGCAATTGTTGGTTGGTTATGCAACGACTTAAGTGGGAAGGTGACACGCCCTCCATTGACTGTCACTTGACTTGTGGCTGTTGTAAATTGATTTGCCACGATCTCGAGATAGAAATGGATTTATGAAAGTCACGCAAAACCCAATCGCATTAGCCGTAACGAGTCTGTGTGCGGGAGGAAGGGAGGGGGGAGAACAATAACTGGGCCAACTTGTGAGTAATTGGCCTGGTCAGTCAGTTGCGTATAGCGAGTGCTCTGGCCATTTATAAGCTCCACTTTGGGCTGAAAACAGCAACAGTTGATCGACTTACTCCACAACAACAGCTTCAGCATGGCACACAAATTCCTGGCACTTACCGCAACCCTTTTGGTCCTGTCTCCTGCCTGGGCAGGAATCATTGCCCAGCCGTCCATTAGCTATTTGGGAGACGAACACGCTGTGGCCCATACTCAACAGAATGTGGTCAGGAGCTTCGATGGCACCGTATCGCATTATGCCAAATCCGTCTCCACGCCCTATTCCCAGGTGCACAAACAGGATACGCGTATTAGCAACAATGTCTATCAGCCCGCCATTGCCAAGACTGTCACCTATGCCGCTCCAGCTCCAGCTCCCGTCTACACTGCCCACCAGCCCGCTGTTTACACTCATGCCGCTCCAGCTCCCGTCTACACTGCCCACCAGCCCGCTGTTTACACTCATGCCGCTCCAGCTCCCGTCTACACTGCCCACCAGCCCGCTGTTTACACTCATGCCTCTCCAGTGGCCACTCCAGTCTATCATCAGCAGCAACACATTCCCACTTCGCCCGTGACCTATGCCAGCCATCAACCTCAGGCCGTGATTCACTACTCGCCAGCGGAAACCGTTTCCCACATGAGCTTCGATGGATTCGGCACCCACTGGGGCTTCTAAGTTAATTGATAAATTTGTCATTGTTAGCCTTAGGTGTTACAGTTTGATAAATACAATAAATCGTTGAACAATTGATATTAAATTGAGTTTTTCGTATGTGACTTATAAATTATTTTAACCAGTTTTTAACAGATGTAAAGACTGAAGTAAAAAGACGACTAAATAATTTAAAAATTGATTATGGCAAAACTAATCAAATATATCATTTATTTTTATATTAGCACATTTTTCTGTATAAAAAAACATAATTTTTATTTATTTAGTTGTCTAAAATCCGCTCAATTTAAAGTCCAAACTAAAGTTAATAGTCCTTATAACGTATACGTAATAACTGCATATGTCCTTTAGAAAATGTAAACATTATATGATTACAATTAAAGCAGCATTTAAAACCATTTTCAATTTAAATACTAGCTTGTTTAATTTCAAAACAGCTTCTAATGCAATTTCCAACATAATAATGTAATCTGCACTTATTTTGTATTTATAAAGTGCATAACAGATTCTTAATCTGAGTTTATTTTGCTCACGTTCGAGTTTTTGGTATATAAACAAATCATAAAAATCCACACAAAGTGCACTACAAATAGCCTCAAGCAGGACATTAACTTGTTGTTGTTGTTGTTGCCACTTCAGTTTGCCAGTTAGAAGGGTTTGCTTGAATTACGTGATTTGTGCAGCGCAAACTTAAAAATCGGACATCGAAAGCTACGTGACTCGCATGGCAATTGCCAAGGAGCAAAGGATGCTGGAAAAGGACACGGAACTAATCGGATTTTTACTTGTTTTTTTTTCTCTTTTTCTTTCTAATATTTTATTTCTGCTGTTGATAGTCAGAAGTTTTCTCGTTATAAATTATGCACATTGGCAATTGAGGGTCATAATCTATAAATTGAAATCAGATTTTTGCTACCTCATTAATTTTGCAAGTAAGAAAAATAAAAGAAATTGAAGCGAAGCGAAGGGAATTGAAAGGCAACTCGAGAATAAAAGTCAATTTGAGCTCAAAAGTTTTTTAGTTAATCAGTTTGCATAAATGATAGCTCCATTAGATGGCAATCAGTTGAATGGACGCCAAAAATGTTAAATTCTTGCCATTCTCGCAAAACTATCTTCCGGCTAATGCGTAAAACTGTCCAAACAAATTTTCATCTTTGTGAAATTTTGTTGAAAAGGTCGTTGCAACAATTTGCAAAGCGCTAAAAAATAAAATACAAAATGCGGCCATAAACAGCTCTTAAATGCAACAGTCAGCGGCATCATCGAGTTGTGGTGGCGCCTCCAACGGTGGCAGCTGCTGCTCCGGGATCCTTTTTCCTAGCTCCTGGACTCTGCTGAAGTCCCGTTGCTGCCACTTGACTGTAAAAAGGCGCAATGATAAAATATTTGCCTCGCCAAGCCAAGTAAATTGTTGGTAAAAAGTTGCTGCAAAAAATTGAAGAAAGGCCGAGCTGTTGTTGTTTTTGCAGTGTTGTTTTGCTGTTGCGGCCAAAGTTGAGTGGCAACAGCCTTGCACTGCTCTCCGCACTTGTCCTGCTGCACTCTGCTCTTCCTTATCCACATGCCCAGCTCTCCTGCGGCTCCTCCTTCATCCTTCATCCTCATTCTCATCCTCAGCGCGTCGCCACAACGCCGTCAAAAGGAAGTTAGCAAAATAAAAATGCAAAATGCCCAGTATAAGACGTATTTATCAACATAATTACATTTTTTAATGGCTTTTTAAACCGCAAAATGGCAAAAGCCGTAAACTGAGATAAAAGTAGAGCATAAAAAAACATAGAAGATATAGTGGTTAGTTGGCTTATCATCATTCTTGTTCAGTCTACATTTGCTTTGCAGCTGAGTCTGCAACGTTAACTCAATTAACTGAATCAGTGAATTGCTAAGGCTTCAAATAATGCTTATTAATTAAGATGTTATATGTATATTGAGCATATTATTTTTGTATGAATTCTAATGAACTTAATCTTTGTGAGTGGAATTTTAAATTAATGACTTTTCGGAATTCAACTATAATGACGAATTGAATAATTTTAAACATTATATTAATCGGTCAGTTTGGATTTAATAACATGTAAATAAATATTTTGAAATTATAAATTATTCTTGAAAATAATAAAAAAAGATCGATAATTCTTTTGGATTTAATTATTAATTTTAATAAATTAAAATTAAATATTATTGTAAAAAAATATTAATACAAAAGTAATTATAAATAAATAATATTAAAATATTTTTGTGAGGCCAACCAATGGGCATATTTTTTGGATCTCTTTAAAAATGAAACTTTTGTATTCTAAAAATGTTGAATTTCCAGAGTGTACACTCTCTTCAGTCAAAGAGAAAAGACTAATAGAGACACAGACACGCAAAGAGCGAAGAATTTCAAAAATTTAGCTCATATTGCATTTTTTTTTGCCAGTAAATAGAAAAATAAGTAAAAATTATGAGAAACATGTTTAAGAAAGGTCGAATTGACAACTTATGCCGAGCTGATAAGAAAGAGTATTTAAACCTCGTCACGTTCATATTTATTTATAACTTTCAGCTTACCTAGAAAGCGATCACAACAGAGAAGCATAAAATAAGAGAGAAAGGAGAAAGAGAGACGGAAAGAGAGGTAAGAGAGATAGAGACGGAGAGAGAGAGAGAGAGAGAGAGAGAGAGAGAGAGAGACAAAGAGAGCAAGTATTGTAGTAGCTGATCGCGCAAAATGTAAACAGACTGTGGAATCGACAGTGGATTCAGTCGCTTTTTGATTTTGAGAGAGATCGGTTGAAATTTCGCTTAGAAACCGGCAAAAACTTTTTATAAAATTGCGAAACGGGTTTGGACATGAAATAGATACATGCATATTAGGGTGTCCCTTATTTGGTCAAAGTCAATATTTTAAAACGCATACGGGCTAGTTCTGTTCATTAGGTCCTAAATCACTCAGAAATAAATTTTTACCTCAATCGGAGTATGATAACCCGTGCCGACTTGGATCGGAAAATTTAAAGATTATATGGGACAACAAAAATTTTTTTTTTTTTTTAATTTTTTATTTTTTTATTTTGTTTATTAGGTCTTAAAGAACTCAAAACCAAGTTTTCACCTTAATCGAAGTACGATAACCCATTCAAATTTGCATCGAAACATGAAAAAACAGTATTTTAACACTGATTATACATTTTTCGATGATTTTTCATGTTTTGATGCAAATTTGAATGGGTTATCGTACTCCGATTAAGGTGAAAACTTGGTTTTGAGTTCTTTAGGACCTAATAAACAAAATAAAAAAATAAAAAATTAAAAAAAAAAAAAATTTTTTTTTTGTCCCATATAATCTTTAAATTTTCCGATCCAAGTCGGCACGGGTTATCATACTCCGATTGAGGTAAAAATTTATTTCTGAGTGCTTTAGGACCTAATGAACAAAACTAGCCCGTATGCGTTTTAAAATATTGACTTTGACCAAATAAGGGACACCCTAATGCATATAGATAACACACATACATACACGTACATGTGTGGAATGAATTTCAAGACGAATTGCAACTGTTGCAAGTGCCACATTCGATGATTCATTGCGAATTTCTGTGAATGGATCGGATTTTCCCTTATACTTGTATTCCACAAAAATGTTTGTTCCCCGCAATAACACGTTGTGTGCTCTGTGGGCGTTGTTGATATCGATAACACTTGTTAATCGATCAGCGGCCTTTGGGGTGGCACGGGGAGAGAGGCGTCGACGTCATCCGGGTCCCACATTGGACACCAATGATTACTACAGCTACGAGGGAGTGCTGGAGTATTTGGATGAACTGACGCAGGCCTACAGTGAGCGTCTTAAGTTGTCGGACGTTGGCACAACCTATGAGAATCGCACGCTGCGATCAATCACCATAACAAATGGCGATGGACGCGTGGGGAAGAAGGTCATCTTCCTGGTGGCCACTGAACATGCCCGGGAATGGTTGACGCCAGTGGCAGCTTTATACACTGTGGAGCAGCTGGTGGTGAACTTCGAGCGGAATGCACACTTGCTTCAAGATTACGATTGGATTGTAATGCCCTTGGTGAATCCCGATGGTTATATGTATTCCCGGAACATTAACAAAATGTGGCGCAACAATCGCTCTCCAAATGGAAACAATTGTTTTGGCACCAACATCAATCGCAACTATGACATTGACTGGGGCAAGGGATATCCAGAAATAACTGATCCCTGCCACGAGCACTATGCCGGCAGCAAGTCCTTCTCAGAGTCCGAATCCCGAGCAGTTCGGGATATTATTGTGGATTTGGTAAACACTAAAAGGGCAGTTATGTTTCTAAGTCTGCACTCACGACACAGAAGCGTCTTTTATCCCTGGGTTTATAAGAGGTAAGCTAAGGAAAATTTCATAATTTTGTTTAGTTAAATTTTAACATATAACATTTTCTCAAACTCTTTCTATCTTATAGTGACCTGGCTAATAATGTTGAGCAGTTAAAAGAGATTGCGAAAATTGGGGCTGAGACCATGGAAATTGCCAGTGGCAAGAATTTCACCTATGAGCAGACTGGCGGATACGATCCTTTTGGTGGCACCAGCCTGGACTATGCCTACAACACTGGCTTCCCTTTGTCCTTTGCCCTGGAATTGAGCGGAGAGCGTGGGGATATGGTCTTTGACTTTTGGCCACCTACCAACCTGCTTAAAGATCTGGCCGATGATTCATGGCTGGGCATTCGAGCCATGGCTGAGAAGGCCATTGAATACTATCCAAATAATAGTGTCGCTAGTCGCAGTTCGTCTTTTAGTTTGATGAATATGTTCAAAATTGTTTTGTTATTGGGTATAATAACAATTGTCTCCAGATGATTTTAAATTGTTAGGAATATATGAATGCCAAAAAAATCAAATATCGATGGGCGACTATAATTATATATATTAAATTAAAATGTTCTTTATTAAATGTAATTTATTTCGAATTTAAGTATATAAATCTATTTATGTAGCCTGCCAAATATTTGTACATATTCATTAAGAAGTACTATTTTTAAATGTTATTAAGTTAACTTGCAACAAATTTCATAAATGAATTCATTCATTTTATAGAGATTTAACTTTTTTATACACCTAATTAATCCAATTTAGACAACTACTACAAATATGAGATAAGCTGTTCAAAATAATAATAAATCTATGAGCGATATTTTTATTTATTCCTGATCGAATTGTTGTACTTATCTATTCAACTATCTTCAGCTTAAAGCCAAGAACATGTTGATAAAGCCTCCATTAATGACTGTTACCAATGCTTCTCTGTCTGCCTGGAGCATTCGTTGGCTCATTTATATCAATTTCGGAGTGGTCGTCGCCTTAACCGAAATATCAGTTGTCTCGCATTTTAAAAAATACTTTAAATAAATATTCAGCACACACGGGATGAGGCATAGGAACGAGCTGTACTGAACTGTAGGATGCATTTTGGTCACGTGGCTGAACAGAGTGAAACACCCACACTCACTTACATTCACATTCACATCCACACTCACATTCACAGGCAGACAATCAGACACTTGCATTACGCATACGCCGCATTGCCCGTTGGCTGAACGTTGGCTTGTTTGCAATGGCTATCAACGTGACTTGGCCAACTCACTCGTCTCACTCTGCTGCTGTTGCTGTTGCTGCCTCTGATATTGATGCTGTTCGAGTCTCCCTGGGCGGTCTGTCTCTGTCTGCTATCAGTCGCATTGTCTGATACATTTCGCATGCTGCAATTAACGCAACAAATTGCATTTTTAATATGCAGAAATTAATGTGGAAAATCTTTTTTCCCTTGTTTTTTTTTTTGGCCGGCGTCAGGGCAACAGAACAAAGGCAAAAAACCGTAACAGAAACACTTAGCCGCCCATCGTTTTATTTATAACAGTCATTGCGAAAATTGAAAATGCACATTTGCTGCACAATTAAAAAACCCGCTTTATCTCTTGCTCCCTTTCTGCTTGTATAGAAGTTTAAGTATTTATATTGTATTAATATATTTATCTGCAGTTGTTTATGTCCTGAACGTTTTGCCATTTAAAAATAATAATTATATTTAATATAATAAAATGGCATTACAAAGTCAAAGTTGCTTCAGGACCCAGGAAGCAACTGTTAATTAGTTTTTCGAGGGCAACTCTGGGCAAACTCTGGTCGTTGGCCATCGTTAGGACTGCTTTTGGGGGCCTTGGCTTGGCTTGTCTGTCAGCCAGCCATCCATCCATCCACAGGGTTCAGCTGGCGAGCAGTGCAAATGTTTTAATTTCCGCTCGAATGTCTCTAACGGAAATTACTTGAAAAAAACGACCTAAAAAAATGGTAAAGAAAAGTTCAGCGTTGATGACTCAATTTCAAATAATTAACATACTCTTTTGTTCACTCGCAGCACATAAAAATAGTCCATGCTAATCACTGATTAAACTCACAAGTGTCCCCAGCTCAAAGCTCTCTATCAACGCAGCTGCCGCCACATTTTCCCATGGTCCAGTGCAAGTGCCATAATAACAATAAGCTAAAATAAAAAAAATGTAGCAACAAGTGCGATTAGATAATCGACAAATACTACTTACGTTAATTCTGTGTTGCTTTAGATTAACTTTGTTGAGCTTTCTGTTTATAGTGTAAAATGCTGTTGATCGCAATAGTTGTGTTTTTCCTCACAGCCGCTTTTCTCTTCCATTGGGGAAATCGAAAGCGACGAGCGGCAGTTGCCAATTTGCCGGGTCCTTTTTGTTGGCCAGTATTTGGAGCTCTGCAGCTGATGTTCAAATTGAATCCAAAGAGTAAGTAATAAAGTAATGGCAAATATTTATTTTATGGATATGGCAAATCAATTAAAAAAAGAGATCTGAAGACGATAAAAATATAGCTGAAGGACAATATCATCTTCTTTGTAACTTCCTCAAATAAAACGAGAAAAGTATTTGCGGCATTTCCTTATTATTATGTGTATTGTCTGATTTCTATAACGCAAACTTTTATATAAATTGTATTCTCCCTCATTTTAAATTTTAATTAAGTTGAATTTATTATTGAACATAAATTCCAATAGAAATTCCAAACTAGAACAACAACTGTTTTAAATAATTTACCGAGCAATTAAAGTTAATTGGTTTTTTTAAGCACTTAAATTTTATTCATTCACAAAAGTGGAACAATTTCAAAGCACTTCAAATGTTGGCGTTATCATAGATTACATAGATTATAGTAACTATTATTAACAAATGCCAATTCCAATAATAGATTGAAGTGCTTTTTTAATCCTAATCTATATTTTTGTTTTCAAACAGGTTTCATAGAGGTATCAGCTAAGCAGGTTGATAAAGAAGGCGAATTGCAGCGGGTTTGGGCTTTTAATCGTCTCATGATTTTGAGTTGCGATCTGCAGTTCAATGAGCAACTTTTGGCCAGTCAGGAGCATTTGGTTAAGCATCCCGTTTACAAAGTGCTGGGGCAATGGCTGGGCAATGGACTTCTGCTGAGTGATGGCAAAGTGTGGCATCAGAGGCGTAAAATTATAACGCCCACATTTCACTTCTCGATACTGGAACAATTTGTCGAGGTTTTCGATCAGCAGTCAAATATCTGCGTACAACGTTTGGAGCAGAAGGCAGATGGCAAAACGGCCTTTGATGTGTATCCCTTCATCTGTTTGGCCGCCTTGGATATCATTGCGGAGACTGCAATGGGCACCAAGGTGAACGCCCAGATGGCAGAGAGCACTCCATATGCCAATGCTGTGAATGAGTGAGTCCTATGTGATTTGGAATGTATCTATACCTTAATAATCTTCAAACTTTACAGATGCACTGCTCGGTTTGCCTGGCGATTTATGACACTTTATCTGCAGAGTGAATTTCTATTCACTTTGACACGTCCTCATCTGAAATGGCGTCAAACGAAACTCATTCGTACGATGCACGAGTTCACCATCAAGGTTATCGAACAGCGTCGGAAGACTCTGGAGCAGAAGCAGCAGAAGCAGGCGGAGCAGCTGGACAAAAGAACGGAGGAGGAGGATGTGGGCAGTAAACGTCGCATGGCGCTGTTGGATGTCCTTTTGCAGTCCAGCGTGGATGGACGTCCTCTAAAGAACGAAGAAATTCGGGAGGAGGTGGATACATTTATGTTCGAGGGTCATGACACGACAACCAGCGCCATTTCCTTCTGCCTCTGGGAGATCTCACGACATGCTGAAGTCCAGGAGAAACTGCATGAGGAGATTCTACGGGTGCTGGGCACGGATCACAGTCGTCCCGTCACCATACGAGATCTGGCCGAGCTGAAGTACACGGAGTGCGTCATCAAGGAATCACTGCGAATGCATCCACCTGTGCCCATCGTGGGACGCAAATTACAAACGGATTTTAAGTACAGTAAGTAAAGAGATTCCTAAGATTAAATATGGATTTTATGGAGATCCTCCCGTTTTACAGCCCATTCCAGGTTGGGTGATGGCGTCATTCCCGCTGGCACAGAGATCATAGTGGGCATCATTGGCCAGCAAAATCGGGAATCGAATTTCCCAGAGCACAAACTTTTTAAGCCGGAGCGCCATGAGAACGGAGAGCGTGTCAGCAACTTTGCCTTTGTGCCCTTCAGTGCGGGTCCGAGGAACTGCATTGGCCAGAAGTTTGCCCAGCTGGAGATGAAGATGATGCTGGCGAAGATCGTGCGGGCATACGAACTGCTGCCTCTTGGGGAAGCAATCTCTCCTGTGGTCAACATCGTTCTGCGCTCGGATACGGGTCTCCAGTTGGGCATGCGCAAGCGGAGTAACTCCACAGTGGACACACAATAAAAGGGATTATTTTGTAAAGTTGTAGAACTGAAGATGTTGGCATGGGATGGACGATAGCAGTATTGTTTAGAGGAGGGATGGACAGCCAAATTCAGGAATTGTTGTTTTTATAATTGCTTCTTTTAAATTATGTGGATGCAGCTCATTTGCTGTATTTTTGTTTATAACTTGAGTCAAAAATTTGTCAGAAAGACCACAACATTGTTCTCTTATCGACGAAGAAGATGGCGACATTGTTCAGCCAGTTTACAGTGCGAAATATATTGTAATTATAAGTTAAAGTTTCATTTCACCTCTACAAATTATTTATAAATTATTTGATCTTAACGTAATTTAACTGCCAATTGAAAGCCATTGCTTGAGCCCGGTGCCAGCTGGACATCCTGACGCACTGCATCGCCATACGGAAGCAGCTCAAACTGCAGCAACAGAGGCGCTAGAAAAGATTTGAGCAGCATCAGGCTGAACTGCTGGGCGGGGCAGCTGCGTGGACCCATTCCAAAGCTGAGCAGCTCCGAAGATTTGTCCAAGAAGCGTTCTGGCTGAAAGTGGCTGGCATTTTGGCCATAATGCTCCTCAGAGCGTTGCATCTCGTAGAGATTAATGTAAATCTCAGCGCCAGTGGGAAGTGCAGCATCTCCCACCTTCGAGTGAGCTGTAATTGAAATCAGAATAAAAACTGAACTTTGATTTTAAAGTGGCACTCACTGTATGCAAAGTCCGAGCTGAGTTCGCGACCAACAATCAACTGTGGCGGATGCAGTCGCAGGGTCTCCTTCAAAACGGTTTCCAGGAAAGGCATTTCCTGCAGATTCCCATCCTTGCCACTGTGAGCAACGCGCAATTCCTCCAGGCATCTTTGTTGCACTGCGGGATGTCGGGCGATGAGGATCAGGGCAAAGCAGAGGGTTGTGCTGCACAGAATATAGCCTAAGAAATTACAGGTATTCAGCTCAGCCAGGAGCTGATCATCCGACAGATTCTCGCTGCCATTCAACACATCGATCAGCGATTGATGATCGAGTCTTGTGTTTGGCTCAATGTGATCTATGGTAATGCCTCCATTCTTGGCCTGATCATTCACCAGCTGCTGTTCTCGACATTGTTCTAGGATTTGTTTGTTCTCCTCGTTTATGCGTTTGATGAGTTTCTGTTGACGTCTTCGGGTAAATGGAGATGCGAGCCAAAATATCAATCGATGAGCCGATTTAATGCTCAGAAAACGCTTGCGATACAGTTTTGTAAGGCTTGGATAAAAAACGTAATGGAATTCAATTCATTTGTTATACATTAAAAACGTTATACTCCAAGTATGTTAGACTAGCTATATAAATTTAATAAATAATGTGCTAAGTTATAAACTAAAAGATTAAATAAGTTCATTATATTGCTTCATATTTAATTATAAGTTTATATTTAATACGGTTTATTTATTTTGTATATTTTTTTATTATTTTTAATTTTTTTTAATTTTAATATTTGATCAACTGCTCTTAGTTGGCGTTAAATAAATAAAATAAATATTTAAATATAAGATTTATTTATTTTATTATTTTTTTAATTTTTTAATTTAATTTTTAATTTTAATGTTTAATCAACTGCTCTTTGTTGGCGTTAAATAAATAAATAAACTGAATATTATAAATTAAATTAGCTAAGACTTTTAAAATTTATCTTTTAATTGATTAAGATTAAATTTGTCACACATAAAAATATAACCCTTATGGCCTTATATATTAATTTAATATAAATTTAGTTTATAATTTAAAAAATTCAAATAGTTTATTTTGATTCTTGGACTTACCTAGCAAACGCCTGTTTATATTGTTCGCTTGGATGCACTCCACAATTGCTGGCCAATATAAAGTCCATGACTTTAGATGACACAATTGGCCAAACATTAAAAACCTGGCGAGTTACCGCATGTGCCAACAAATCTGGATAAGGCTTTTTTGCCTGTTCTTGAAGTAACTTGATAATTGTAGACATGTTGTCCTTTTGAAAGAACGCTGTCAGACGCTGGTGACGCTGCGCCCATTGATCGGGCTGGCACATGAGGACACTGTCCGCTAGCCAATCCCTCATCAGCTCATAGCCCGTGTCCAGATGCGATTCGCTGAGGAGCAGCTGCCTGGCCAGCTCAAGATCAGCGACAGGTATGAAGAGTCTATGGAAGATCCAACAACGACTGATAGTTCCATATTTGGACAGATACTTGGCGCTGTGCTGGAAGAAGTCTGCTGAAATAAGTCAAGTGATCTCAGAGCTATACATACTCTTTGGCGTGAGGAACACAATCTTGAGAATGGAGCCCACAAGTGGCCAGGCAAAGGGTCCTTTGAGATTCGCAATAAATTTACGCTGGCGACGCTGGCGAAAATAATTGAAGGCCGAGACCAGGCAAAGGCACAGAAATATACCAGCCGAGATCATTTTGGCAACTGAATTTGCCCCCTGGCTATATCAAGTGGAGCTATGCTAATCACACTGATTAGCCTCTGTTTATGGCCAGCTGTTAGCATTGGCCAACTCAAGTGCTTCACGTTTATCAATAGCAATAAACATTTGGTATTTGTTTATAAAGAAGCTAAAATGATGATAGGCAATTGTACTTGAAAGTCATTAAAATGCTATTAATAAACTTGGTAGATAATAGAAATTATTATCAAATATGTAAAATTAATAAATAAGTTCAATCAATTAATTAATTAAATGTACCTATAAATACTCAGAACTTATTAGAAAACTGTTTCAAATTGTTTGTTATTTCCTTTCAAGATACATTCCACACAATGTTGCTAGCAACATGTTTATAGCAACTTTTTGGTTGCTTGCTGGCAACATTTCAATTAATTTAAGTACTTTTTAGTCGTGTGTTGTGTTTGATTAAATCTTATGCTTAAAAGTAAGTAGCTAACAATTAATTAATTAGACAATGCTCTGGCTAAATTAAATATTTATTTAAGCAAGTAAATGCATCTTAGAATCATACAGATATTTGGACATATTATTTATTTTATCTCTGGATCTGGAATGCCTCGGAATGTTGCCAGAGCCAAAGAACAAATATATATCGACAATGCGCGCTGGCAACTAACTTGATTGGCCAAGACACCAGTTGCCAATTGCCAATACACGCAGCAGTGGGAGTTTCTCCCTGATGAATACGTTAACCCAACTATAGATACAGATACATTCAGTTATTGGCTTGGCCACGTTGTTAAATATTTAAACACTTAACTAACATTTAGTTGCTTTCATTTCAGAACTATTACATGTAAATCCACCAATTTGTTGCTTTTGGGTTTTGGGACTAGCCCCCTGGCGGCATTATCATATATAGCAGCTGTTGCTATTCAGAACAACAACAACAACAATGACCAATTTGAATCTTTTGCTTTGTGTAAAGTTTTGTGTGTGGGTGTGTGGGATTTTCGGTTAACCCTTTCAAGAGTCCAACTGTCAAAAGTACATTTGCCTTGGTTACGCCACAGAAATATCCTTGAAGCATGTAATGACAATATCAGCAACAGTCGGGCCAGCGACCCTTCAACTCCCCCCGGCTTGGGGCTGAGTCTGAGTCTGGGGTATGGGAACTGAAGTCTGAGGTCTGGACTGTGGCCTGGTTGGGCCCGCGGGGGCTTTGGGATTTGCTGCTGAGAGGTTGGCTGCTGCTCTTAGCTGTGTTGCTGTTTTCATTTTGCGGCAATGATGAAACTTTAATGACACAAACACGCACTCGAGGACGGACTCGGGCCATGTGTCCAGCTCAACAGCTTTAGCAATTTAAGCTCCAGTTACTTTCTGCACAATTTAATGCCGTGTGAAATGTGATGCACATTTTACAATTCTCTGGCTAATGGCAGCTAATGAAGCCACTTTTATTGTTGCTCACGGGGTTGTTGAACCCTCAGGTTGCTCATATCTACATATACAGTATATCTGTACCCACTCGTATCCATTTAAATTCATACGTCAATGTCAGGAGCAACTGAAATGGCTGTTATTACGAGTGTTACGGGTGCAACGTCTCTTCTGGAAGTCGCTGCGACTCGTATGCAAATTAACAAAAAAAAATTGCAATTGCAACGGCGACAATGAAAACTAAGCGAACAACAAAGCCAAAAGTCTGACCATTCATATTGTTTGTTACTCGTATACTCGTATATGTGGCTTTTGAGTGGAAAATGCTGAAAAAAGCAAACGGAAAACGACAAACGGCAGCAGAACACAAATCCTTTTCACAGGCCTGCCGAATATACGAATATCCTTCCATCGCTGTGTGTTGCCTGGCAAAAATTAAAAACAAAGACATAAAAACAATTTACATTTCCATTGTTTCCTTTTTTGTGCCAGCAACCATATCACACACACATCTATAACAACAACAACAACAACAACAATAGCGAACTCTGCTTTGGCTTTAGATAAAAAAAGACATCACTTCGTGGACAACAAGTGGACAAAAAAGACGCAGTTACTAGACACACACACACACTCACAGATACTCCGTACATACATATACGCTTATAAATTGCAAATGCAGTCGGTCAGCCGGCAAGTTAGAGACAGCAAAAGACACACAACACGCGACAACAACACAACGCACAACACAAAAAAGACAATGGAATTCGCTGCCCAAAAAGTTCAGTTGACAACGAAATTTGAAATGCGCTGCATTTTATAAAAAAGTTAAAAAAAAAATATTTTTGGGAAATTACTGATATTTGAATACAGAATAAAATAAATAACCATGATCAAAATGATATTTCGCTTGAAAATCTGTTTAGTTTTTACAAAGCTTTGAAAGTTTGAAGTTAGAAATTTATATTAATTTTAGCAAGAAATTTTGCAAAAAAAAAGAAAGTTTAAAGTGAGTTTTATATTAATTCTTATGTCATGAATTTGATTTGAGACTTAACATTTTGAATTTTTGAAAAACACAAGGGGGGACCCTTTGCTTCAAAATCGTATTCTGTCAAATAAAGTTATTTAAACAAAACTAATAATATTTGAAAGCAAAGAGAATTTGAAAGCCAAACCATGATCAAATTTACTTTCCACTTTGAAATCGGATCAGTTTTGACAAAAATATTAATGTTTATAGTTGGTCCGATTTTCTTCCTATCAACTTTACAATTTGCAGAAAAATATAATAACAATAGCAAAATATTAAATTTTCTAAAAAGAAATAAAAATATTAAATAATAAATATTTAATAAATACTTAAATATTTAAGAATATATTTAATTATTTATGAAATATTAATTATTTAATATTTTTATTTCTTTTTAGAAAATTTAAAATTTTTTGTTGTAGCGATTTCAAGGTTTTAAAATGAAAGATGATTGTTCAATTTATCCAATAGCCTTGTATTAAACTGTCTCTCTTGCTGTAGCGCATTTATAGTCGTTGTAGCTTGTCCTTTAACCCAGTCACATCAGACGTCACCGTTTGGGGTGTTGTTGTCGTTGTCGTTGGCGACAGGAAGCGTTTTGCATGAAATGCCCATAAAGATGATATGCACATCAACACTGTCTGATATCAATGGTGCGATAAGCGCGAAAATTTGCTAACTTTGTTTTCTGATGGTTGTTGTTGTGGTTATGGTTGATGTTGCTGTTGCTGATGCTGCGTTAGTTGGCAAGCACTAATTGAGGCAAGTTCAGTCAGATCAAGGCTAACGGCAACTCACAGTGGCTGTCAGTTAATCAAGACAAACTGTAAGTCGACGCCTCGCTAGACATTTAATTTGGCTGTGCAGCTAAAAGGTTGCCATCACTCACAGGCAGGAGGCAGGCAGAGCGAGGGCGTTTGCCACGCCCATATGCCATTATGACATTGACTTTTGTCTCATTTTTGGCATTTTCACCCCACAGAGAGAGATATTAATTCCCAGTTGTCATATGTCAAGGCAGCCCTAATAATACAAGAAGCTGATGCGTGTGTTATGATTACTGTCAGCGGCAGGCAGCCACTCAGACACTATGAATAAGCACTCACAGCACACTCACATGGCACTCATACTCGAATCCTTATCCTTGTAAGTCAAGGTGCCCCGCAGCGCAACTGCGGTGGCAACAACTTTCGACTTTCGACTGCGCGACAATTTATCACAGCCAATTTAACCACTTAAGTGTGAAAAACGTTGCCAGAGTAAAAGTACACTATGCATAAGTTACAAACATCATATATGTATGCATATGTATTACATATAGTATGATAAAATATGAAAAGGCAAACGCCATGCGATTCACAGTTTGCATCCTTTCAATGTCCCCCAGCGACATTCGGAATCCAACTGCAAATTGCCACTGTGCTGACCACTCAATGGGCCACTGTTACGTGCACTGGTGTGTGTGTATGTGTGTGTGTGTGCCACACACTATATGTATGTGTGTATCTGCTGGCGGCATTTATTTGTTTACAATCTGTTTGCGAAAAGCTGCCGCAAGGCTTAAAAATCTGCATTTGCATTTAAAGCGAAGCGAAACGTTGCATATATATAAAGATACAAGTGTCTGTGTGTGTGTATGTGTGTATTTGTGTGCGGCATTCGTATTAATTGAAAAAGACAGTTGCAATATACGAGCACTCGCCGCGCAGCTCGAACTTAATTATTTGTTAGCCGAAAATGTAGCAAAAATCAATTGATTTTTATGCAAATTAACGAAAAAAGCTTTTTATTACGATATTCATATTTATTTGTCGGCAAAGCTGTTAATAAACTAAGCTTCGATGCCAATTATCGAGCTGCACACGGCGAAAGTGTAATATAAAAGTTTTCATTTGTTAAGACATATATAGAGCAAGGTTTTTAAAATTGGAACTGAGCTAAAAGCAATTTAATTTAAAGCAAATATCTCTTCCTTTTTATAAATTAGTTTTAATTATAATATGTTCATATCTCAATTTGATTAAAAATTGTATAGAATTTTAACTTTGATTTAAATGCAATTAACGTTTGAGTTTAAAGCTTAAAATTTAAATATAATTGTGTAAAATTTTAGGTGCCTACATATAGTATGATTTAATTATTCAAATAGCAGCAGTTCTGTAAGTTAAAGCTTACAGCAAATAGCGGCAATTAAGCCTAAAACTTTCAGTTAAAGCTTTAGCACTTCTTTTATTCAATACTGAATTCATATAATGTAAATTGTAATCTAATGTAAAATCATAAATTGTGTAAGGGAATTTGCTTAGTCATTCCGACTTGTTTAAATGTTGTTATCAACTAGTGCAATTAATTCAAACTACAGCTCTACATATTTATTTATTTTGTGTAATAGATCACGACATGTTCAAACTAATCGCAATCGAAAAGTGTGACTAATGTAATTTTTTTTTTTATTGTAGATTTAGACACGTAACTAATTCCAAACCATCCGCTCATTCAATATATATATAGTTTTTTTGCTGACATAGAACGTGAAAAAACGTATGTGAGGCACTGTCTGTGAAAAGTGCTTACTCTTAAAGCCTTTAGCCTTTGTAATAGGCCATCAGAGCAGAGCGCGCGTTGCTTTCATGCTTTTCATGGAAATCGGCTTTCATCAGCTCGCACTCGTATGCATAAAAGTGCAGATTCATGTTTTGTTTGACAAAATCCGTATAAATCTAAAGAGCAAATGCCGTAACAAGCAGTCAGTCTGTTAACTGGATCTCTCGCACATGAGCCGGCTTTAGCAAGGAATACAGGAAGAGGATGATGAAGAGGAAGTAGCAGTTGCTGTGAGAGTGGCAGCCAAAGCTGCTAAATGGAATTAGCCACAATCATTGATGGCTCAGTCAGTTGGGCAACTCAGCCGTGGCTGTGGGCAGCGTGTGAACAGGTCGAGGGCACGTGTTGCTGCTGCTTTCAAACACAAAATTTTCACACTCATTAAAAATTTGCATAATTACAGAAGGGAGCAACTAAGGGCCGCCGAAAAAAAGAAGTCGCCTCATTAGCGCATTGCGCATACGCCGCGTTGTACCGTTGGCTTTGAAGTAGACAACACTCGACACTCAACCACTCGGCCACTCGACACTCATAACCTGGAGCCAAAAAGCAGGCGGCCGTTTGTTAATTTATGTGGCGCAAAGTAAATGAGCTTTTCATGACACTCAAGAGCCGCGTCGCTAAACGCGCTGCGAGTGTTGAATAATAAATGCATTGAAATTAAAAACAATTACATGAAATTACATTTTACACCACAGAATATTTATACATACATACATATATTTGCTGGTATATACCAACCATATAAACAAATAAACTGCGCATAATGATGCTAATCCCTTAAGCCAACTCCGCCCATCTCAACTGTCAGCCAGGCCAAAAGCGGCAAGGGGTTGAAGGGGGAATAGCCACAAAAAGTGCTATCAATTTGCATTGCGTTTGGCTCATTAGCAGCGGCCAATTCGATGGACACTTGTGAAATTGTGTGCCGATGCTGCAAATTAATAAAATTTATTGTTATGCATATAATGTTTCAGCAGCGAGTTGTGTTCTAAAAATATACCCTGCAAAAATATATATAATTTGATTTGATTGTTTAAAATGTGTATCTAATTGTTAATATGATGAGTTAATTATAGTTTTATTTGCCGAGTGTGTGCTTGCTCAATATATTTAATACATATGAATACAAATATATAATCAGGCCTGTTCCGGTTTTCACTTTTTATTTTATAGCATTTAGTGAAATGCATTTATTCACTTTCCATTAAGGCTAAGTATTTAAAAATTCTCGTTTTTTACTTTATCGGACTTAAACTCAACACCTCAAAGTGAAATAAATCAGTATAACTTCGCCGAAATGATATTAGAGCAGGTTAAAGAAATTCACTTCCGCAAAATCTTACCGAAAGTGAGGTGTGGTTTTTGGTGTGGTTAAATTAATATTATCTCATTTCTAAACTGATTAAAATTTGTTAAAGATTATTTATAAATTGAATATATGAAATCTGTTTACTTATCTATAAATAGACTCTTGCCTTAAATTTGTGGTTTTATCTTATCATTTATATGAATAGTTTTGGCGAAGTTTTCACAGCAGTCGTGGCCGAGCGGTTAAGGCGTCTGACTAGAAATCAGATTCCCTCTGGGAGCGTAGGTTCGAATCCTACCGGCTGCGAGAGAAAGTCTAACTTTTTTTTTAGATTTTATTATAATTTCAATTCATTCAATTCAATTCATTTAAAAGAACACAAATATGTCATGCTCATATTGCCAATGTAATTGGAACAGCCAACACACAAAGAGTAGAGCATTTGGCATTTGTCAAAATATTGCGGTTTTCAGCGCAACAATTTAAGCCTGAATTATAGCTCATTTTCAGATGGGGTGAAATATTTATTTAAAATATTTTCGTACGAACACTTTACAGTAATACATAATTAAATGTCAACAGTATCAAATGGCAAAAGAATAACAGAGTTGAGCAAATAAAATTGTAAATTTAATAAAAAATAAATTGTCATTCGATTGAAAATAAATATGAACTTTTATGCCATTTAAAAGTAGAAAGACGGCAATTTATTTGATTAAATTATAAAATCTATTATAATGCCAAGTTTCACAAGTAATTCAAAGAAAGTTAATGTGCATCAATTGTTAGATTTAAATTAACATTTATTGTAAATGATTTTAAACTATTTTCTAGGTCTTTAGCTTGCGCCATTCAAAGTCATTCTGTTAGCAATCACAAACATTGAAAAATAACAATTGCTTTATACAAGTATCCGATCAATCGACTGACTTTCCGCTTCCTCTCCTTCCGTCCTCTTATCGACTTATTATCAAAACTGCAGACGTCGCTTGTGGAATTTGCTGCGTCGCTAAGCCGAAAGTCCAACAAGAAAAATCACTTTTCGTCATCCTGTTTTGATGGGAGGGCAGTTTGGTGGGCTGGGCAAAGTTGAGTGGCGATTTGCTTTCGATTTTACGAATGATTCTCGTTTAATATGCCAAACACAATTTGACATTTTCAATTCAATATGCAAAAGATACGCGTCAATTTGCTATTTGTTTCCTCAACTTTGTTAATCTCAGCTTAAAGCTGACAGAGGAGGGATTGCAAGGATACGAGTATGAGCAAGGATCTCGCAAAGAATTCGTACTTGAGCTCACGTGCTGGGCGGGTAAATAGCATTAACATTAACTTCTTGCTAGTGCGAACATAAAAGATGTTGTGGCTAGATTTATGTTGGCAGTTTTACACTTATTTTAAGCACTACCTAAAGACAGTATCTTTGCGCAACAACAAAAACAACAACGAAAACACGGACACGAACACCAAAATATATACAAACAAACAGTTCAACAAGCAAAGTAACAGCTACTTAAGCGAACGCTGGGCAAACTTTTGCAACTATTAAAGTATTAAGTAGATGTTGGCCAAGAAGCTGCAACTGGAACAAAAACAAAAGCTTAAGCTCTCTCCCTGTCTCATTTTCTCTCTCTCTCACTCTTTGTCTCTACATAACTGCGAATGCATTTTCAACTATGGAATGATGTTTGCAATGGAAACTTTCTGTCCATTTGCTGTCACCTGCCCCGTTCTGTCACTTGCCACTTGCAACTTGCCTCCTGGCTGGACTTGTGCTACTTATGCAGCATGCTTAACACTTTTTGCTATGCAGGATGATACGAAAGCTGGCTTAAGTGTATAATATGCGGTGTATTTAGGTGATGAATGGATTGTGCCCTGTATAATTGTGTATATATATATTAATATTAAATAAATGCTCTAAATATACCTACTTTAAAAATACCCCCTGTTGTAATATATTTTAAATTGAATTTAACGTTTTTATCTTTTCAGTAACAAACTAAAATTGTTTTTAATTTAATTGTTTAATTGTTAATTTCACATTCTTTTTTTTTATAATTGTATTTAAATTATAATAATTCGTTTTTCTTCTGACGGCTGTTTTTAATTGACGTTAAATAAATAAAATAATATAAATTATTATCAACTATACATTAAAAAGAGAAGTATTTAAAAATTTAAATATTATTAATAGACTATTAGGCAAACGCATTTAGATGTCGAATATCAAATAAGGTCTTCCAAATGTTTTTAAGAGATAGACGATAAATATCTGCCATGGAATAATAATAAACTCTTGTTACAATTTAAATATTTCACAATATTTTCAAATATATTTTTGATTTTAGTTTTCTATACTTCTTTTTTTGTTATAACTTTCTTGCTGTTTAAAATGATATGAGGCATAATTCAATAAGTCATCCCTTAAATCACATTTAAATTATGCTGATTCTGGAATATCGAATTGGACAGCTTCGCTTAGTCTAGAATTGCCTTGACATATTTTGCCGAATGATAAAACAAACAGACAACTGGTCTGGTTTTTGTTTGATATATGCGTTCGTCTTAGCTTTAAATCAATGTTGACAAACTTTTATTGGATAAGTTTGTTTAACGACAGGCAAAAGGACAGAGCAGAATGGCAAAAACGCAGGTAAAAAGGCAAAAGTTCTTTCAAATTTATTTTTTCCGCTCGTCCTTACGTCCTTTGTTGAAAAATCAAATTGAGCAAAAGTTTAACTTACAGTAAAACTTTTGTGCTAACGTTAAAAAGCAGAAGAAGAAGAAGGTGGCAAGTTTGTAATTTGATTTGTGCTCAAAGTGCGCGCAATTGATTAGCCATTCTGCCATTCAGTTCATGAGTGCAAGTATTCACACACAGGTAACGAGTACTCACTCACTTACTTACTATCGCATTCACACTCATTCTGGCACTCTCACTTATGATTGGCTTTTCACCTTTAGCACCTGCTTCATCTGCTAGTTGGTATCTTCATCCGGCAAAGTTTGCTAGAAATTTGTTTGCGATTTGCGGTGGCAACACCAACAACTGTTGCACTTGCCACTTTGCCACTAGTCAGCAGAAGCAGCAACAACAACAACAATCAACATTGCGGCACAGACTCCAGCTGTTTAATATGCTGTGAAATTGCATTAAATTTTGAAAAGAGTTGGCTTGCGGTTAGCTCGCCTTCTGCCATTCTGGTTGTTGCCTCCTGGCTGTTGCCTCCTGGATGTTGCCTTCTGCCTGTTGCCATTTGCTGGTTGCAGATAAGCGCATTAGCATTAGAAACAACTCTCACTACGGCTGACTTGGAGTGTGTGTGTGATACTTTCATTTACCATATTCAGTTTTTGTGTCTTTTGTGCTTAGAATCACTTTTCAATTTACTGAAGATTGGACCAGTTATCCCTTAATTACAACAGCTTAACATTAGATTGTTCAATTTTGAATATGTTCTTTTCTGTTTCAAAATTAATGTAACTTTGATTAATTGGAAAACACTGAATTTAGTTAATTTTATTCTATATCCTCTCTCGTAGACACTTGTACTTATGACACATTTTATTATTATTGGAAATCTCTTCATAATTTAATTATAATTTATGGTAAATTAATTAACTTATTTGAGAGTTTAACTAATGTAGTTGCCACAAAGCTAATATACATACTCCCAATTGAATTAGATAACTAAAAAATATTATTTTGGGCAAGAACAATAAAATAAATTGACTGTATGTAAATTATGTTGTCACTTTAATATTATATTGAGTTATTTACTTATTTTTTTATGCATTCTCTTTCACCAAAATATAATCATGTGGTTTGTCACTTTAACCTCATGTCATTGAGTTATAATTGTGGCCAGCAGAAATCATTGCATATCCAGAGGCGTTCGACGCTTCGCCTGTTGCCGCCCAAAAGGGAAAACAAAATGAGAGCTTGCAGCGCATTTAAAATGCAATAACCGGATTAGATTGTGTTGTTGCAATATCAGCATGTCCTTGTTGTCCTCGCTGTCCTTGTTTTTGTTCTCGTTGTTGTTGTTGTTGTTGCATGTTACTTTGGTATTTATAGAGTTTTAACGCAATCGCAATTTCAGTTGACATTGTTCGCTTTTGGCCATTGTCCGTGTAGCTGTTTCTGCTGCCCCTTGTCGATACCCGTTAGCAGGTAGAAGTTCAGGTTCAGGTTGGCCAGAAAACATACGCCTCGCCTCACTCTTGAACCTCCCTTAAATTTCTGTGTATGTGTGTGTGCAATCTATCGCTGTCTGCCTTATGAAAAATGCATTCGTCTGTTCGTACACGATGTGAACAGCTCAAAATAACTTCATTTCATGTTGGTAAGTTAATGTTGCTATTTTATTTTCCTTTTTTCGACTGAGCCTATGAACTGAAATATGAAAACGAGACTTAAAAAAGACTCGATTTCTAGACAAACTTATTAAAATTTTAATGTTGTGATGAGTTTAAAAAGTTTTCAAGCTAATTTGTATAAATTTATAAGTTCTTAAATCTTTTAAAATATTTCACAGATTTGCTTTAAATCAATCACTCTTAGAATTGCTTCTGCTATAACCCAATTCAAATCCCATAATTTTTTGTACAGCTTTTCCATCAATCACAAATTTGACACTTGTTGCACCTGCGGCTGTTCTCGCTCACTCTCCTCCCTCCGTCAATCTCTCTTCCTTAAAAAAAAGGCAACCAGCCTTTTTTGTTTATCTTCATTGATGGCCAAACAAATTAAAAGAGAGAATGCAAATAAGTCAATTGCCATTTCAAACATGAAGCGAAATTAATGCGCTACAAAATAAATACGACAAGATAAATGTTTTCTTTTTTTGGCACTGAACACACGACAAGTAACAAGATAAACCATCGAGGTGAAGAGGATGGAGATGGGAGGGATGGGCTAATAAAAATACATGAGTCCTGTGCGCGTCCTGCCAGAGTGTGAAGTGTGAAGAGTGCCTCGGGCTATGACAGTGTGTGCGTGTATGTATGTATGTGTGTGTGCCACGTTTAGCATTTCAAAAGGCGTATTGTTTATTTTTTTTTCTCGCTTCTCATCGTTTTTCTCTGTATTTTCGCATTCAATGTTATTTATCTGCGTTTTTACGAACTTCTTCCTGCTGGCATCCATTTCTTCTCCGTTTGTTGCCTTTGTAACCCAAGTTCACTTTCATAGTACGCTTTTGTAGTTAACTTCTTTGTAGTTTCGCCTCTTTATTCACACATGGCAAATTTGTTTTTTCCCACAATGGAAATGGAACGCATAGCGTGCGAAACTTGTTATGTGATAAACTCGGCTAGCAGCAGATTGTCACGTACGACAACAACCTTTGCCACTTAAAGTTTTAAGTTCTTCGGTGGCAAAAATATGTTTTAATTCCATAATCAGCTCCCTTGCACTTGCCCCAAAAGGCGAAATCAATTCCCTTATTGTTCGAGAGTCCAAAAACCATAGCATACTTTTCAGCGCGACAAATGCTGGTCACGTACATTGACATAAAAGCGAAAGAGGGAAGAGAGAGAAAGCAGTAAGGGCTGGAGGGGAGGGAGGAAATCGGACGATGGGGCAGCTGTCGCTGTTTGGGTGCACTTAGCATTGCTACATCATTTCAGATGGCTTCGTTTTAAGAATTATGAATGCCACGTGACTTTTGCTGGGCAAATACGAGTAAAAGCAAACCGGAAACGGGGCAGGGAATTTGAAGCTGAACCGAAACATTTTTTATGCTAAAAGAAAAAAGGAAAATAATCAAATAAATCTGCTTATTAAAGCCAAATAAAATTATTAAGTTATTAAAGGCATTAATAAAACTATCTATATGCAATATAAAGACCTTAAAGGCCCTTAGTCTCATTTAAAATAAGTCAATTTAATGAAATTTACCGAATTAATGTGCTTTAAGACTCCGATTCCATAATAAAACTTTTTCCTGTTTAGACTAAACCACTTGAAGACCAGACGTGGATTTGATCTCAGTTAAGCAATTTGCGGATATGACTTAAAGCTGTTCAACCTGCAGCCGAGTTTAATTTATATCGCTGGCAACTCGACCCGACCGGTCAAAGGTGTCACACATAAACCATTCAATCTGACAGCCAGCTGTGGGAGACAAACACGAATGGCCGGACAGGCAAACGGACGGACGGACGGACGGATGGGAATGACAATAGCAACGTTGACCGCAACCAAACTTTCGATTTCAGTTCGTTAACGTGCAAAGTGAACACGTTTCTCGACAATGCTTACAGTTTTTCCTGGATTTACCACGTGGGTTACACGTTTGCGTTTGCCGGTTGCAATTTGATTTTTTGTCTCCTCTTAATTTTTTTTTTTGGGTTTTTTATTCTTTGTCCTGCGGCTTCCATATTCATTTGGCACGGGCTGCAAATTGCGAGCGAAACATGCGAGTAAGTGCAGAAAACCAATTTGTAATAAAGACTACGAATGAGAAGAACATGAATGTGGACATGCAGCATGCTGAGGATGAAGATGAGTATGAGGATGAGGTTGAGGTGAGGATTATGTGGCAGTCGAAAGATGTTGGCACATCACGCAGACTCCATAGTTGAGTCGGGCATTTGAATGTTTTCAATTAACTTTATGTAGATAAATAGCAACAACTAGCGTTGATTGTCTCTGAGGCGCTTTAAAGAATTGCTGTGGAAAAGTCAGAGGGCAGAAATAAAATGAAACATTGCATAACAGTAAATTACAGGCAGCGTGTAACGCGGAAATTGCATTATCAGCGTCAAAAGGAGCTGAAAACGAGGCAATAACGAAGGATGAGGGGAATCGGCAACAAGGACAACGATTTCAACCACCAGAGCAGGAATGGATCCAGCTCCAGCTCCTGCTGCTGCTGTTTTGGCCGCCGGCGCTTTGGCACTTCCTGCGCGTCGAGACAATGACAACGAGGAATGGCAACGGGAATGGGAATGGGAATGGTAACGGGAATGAGTTGTGATAGTGATAGTAAAGTAAAGTTTTTGCAACAGCTACGCGCATAATTACAGCTACAAGAGAAGGGGCAAAAAGATGGCCAAGACTGATGAGCAGTTTATGACTTGACGCTTTTGCGCTGCATTTAATATAGTTTTATTCCATTTTGTTTCATTTTGTTGTCAGCTGACAGTGGCTGCAGCATTTGTAAATAGCAGTTAATAACAAAGTGGATTACTTGACTGTGATGCGGCTATTGCTGGCAGAATTGATATGAAATTTTAATGAATTGTTAAAGCCAAGACACATTAAGGCCAAGCACATGTGCTTCAAGTCTGCTTGCAATCAAAATCAAACAACAACAACATTATCAGACCCCTCTCTCTCTCTCTCTCGGCACTGGGCTAACTTTCAATTCCAATAAAGTTGAGTGCCTGCCTGACAAATGGAAATTTTACGCTCACCCATGAAAAGTGCCCTTTAAAATCACTTTATTATGCATGCGTGCCAATGGCTGTGTGGACACATTTGTTACCAAACGATAATTTATAAGAAATTTTCTCCTCTCATCGAACCAAAGTGAAACCATCGACCGGAGACAACGACGAGGACGACGCTGACTTTGGGCGATAAAAAGAACGAGAGAGACACGCGCTTTAATCATGAAAATTCATATTGAGAAGCTGCACATGTTGGCACTCGCTCGATAACGATATCAACATGGAATATTCTTATATAATAAGTAGACATACATATTTAAGTAGTCTGATGTGTATGTAAATACATAGCGAGCAGTTCCTTTCAGCCTTGCCATTGAATTGAAACTTGAACAAATTTGCAAGGACCTCGAACAGCCCACAAGTTTTCTTTTCTGCATCTACATCTAAATATCTATATCTTTTGTATGTTAGAGGGCCAACAAGTGCTCGTCTAGTTCCCCTACTCCTACTTCTATTCCTGCTCCTTCTGCTCCTCCTTTGCCACCACAAACGTTGTCGTCGCACACAAAACAGCTGCACAATTTCCGTTGAAAACTTTGCGCTCAAACTTTTTGTGTGCGACTTTTGGCAGTGTCACAATGACAACAATAATAAACCGAACTTGTATGCCCTAACAAGCTTATATTTATTTTGATATTCGCTTAAAAATTGATTTGAACGAAATCAATAAAATTTAAGGGCGGAATGAATCTACACGCTAAACTAAGATCAGTTTTGGCTAAGATATGAAAGCAACTTCACGAGTCAAAATTCTTGTTAACTTTGGCATGATTTTTTTTACAAAAAAAATGAAAAGTCTTAGAGTTAAATTTAAAATATTGTTTTATGCCAATTATGACAAAAGCAGTTGATTACAAATTTAAGATTTAAAATTATTATATTTCGAATTAGAGAAGGAGGGACCCTTTGAAAAATAGTTTGAACGGATTAAAATTTGAATGCAGAAAGAATGAAAAGGTCAAAGTATGATCAAAATAACTTTCGCTTGGAAATGAGATTTGTTTCGGCAAAGATATACTATAAAAGATTGAAGTTGGTGATATTTGACATAGCAAAGAGTACGCGCATATTTTATACTATGCATTCTTTTATAATTAATAAATACAATTTGTTTCAGGAAAACTCAATATTTAAAAATTATTTAAAAACACATCGACAACTCGATTTATTTTTTAAGCCGATGTTTACAGTTCGATGTTAGTTCCATTCACAGCTTGGTTTTACATCACTAGTATATATTTAATTAAATTTCCTACATATTCGTATAGCTGTTCCACCAAATGCGAACTTAATGAGAAAACAATAATGCCCTTTGTCAGCTGTAGTTATAGCAAGTTGGAAGTTTCCGCCGCATGCATTTCAACTGCGTCGACATTTACATGCCAAGTCATTGGCCAAAAGTAGACCCCCACCCCACTCTATTCAGCTTCCTTCAGTTCGTCCAGTATCCAGGAGGGCGGCACAGTGTCTTACATCTCTTTGACTCTAATAGATTTTAATCAGCCCCAGGACATGCGCCTGGACGATGGCAAGGACGAGACAGCGACGACATGCTGTTTTGGGCGAGCTTTCTCAGCAGCAGCAGCAGCTGCTCGTCTTGGCGACAATTGAAATAAGTATTTTCTCCCTCTATTCGCCTCCATTTCATTTGAACGCTGATGAAAATCGCCCATGGCGCGAGGCTTTAATTAAGCAATTGTAAAAGTAGAGAAAATCATTCATATATGTACGAGTATCTCTAGTATTGCTAGAAGTATTTACAGTGGCTGAACACTTTCCTCCACTCATTCACTGGCAAAGTGTGACTTTGGGTAAGTGCATTTTTCCACGCAATTTACCCGCAACACCTTGAGGGGCAGCCCCAACGTCTAATGAGCCACTCAGCGGTGGAAATGTTCCACATTCACACTCCTGTTGCATTTTTCAGCACTTTGACACGTTTCCATATAAGTAGACGACATCAGAAAGCATACTCTTATTTTGTATTTTTTTTATTTGCGTAATTGGCTGAGTGCTGATGGCGTTGGCGTTGGCGTTGACGATGAAAATGACATTGGAGATGGTTGAGTGATGTGACAGCGCGGGGTTTATGGCCAGCAAAAGTGCTGCAGAAATTTAACGGCCTTATCGGGTATATCCGCAACCGCATTCGCATCCGTTTCTGGCTATAAAATGACCCGCATAAATGGAGCCCAGCATTACACATTTAATTTGCCAGTGTCCCCTTCAGCAAAGTGTGAAATATCAGCTTCATGGACATCTGGGCCAATAAAAGTGTCAAATGAAATGCGTATAATGAGCATCAGAGTTCAGACTCGTGTCCTTCGTCCCTCTTCTTTTCTCTCTCGTCCCGTGTCCAATTGAATGTCAATGTCGCATCCGTACTTGGTTGACTTTTGACCGCCTCGGCAGTCGCCATTGGCATTGCAAAGTGTTTTAAAATGCAAAGTGCCATTATTTGTGTGCATCGTTAAATTTCATTTAAAGCAGACACAGTCATTGACCCCCCAGCCAACCCCACTCTCTCACCCCCTTGTCATGGTCACAACTTTCGTTTATCTTGTCATCGTCATCTTTATTGGCTTCCATTGGTTCTGTTGCTGTTATCCTGTCATCCTGCGGGTGTGTTGTGTCCATAACTCCGCATGTAATTTGATTACCCACACAACCTCACACACATTTTGCCTATCTGCAATGCCAAATCAAAAGTCTCATCAGCATCCATTCTGGCCAGTTGTGTAGTTAAGCCCGATTAAAACGATATACAAAGTTAAATAAGGACTACAGCTGTTAATCGATTGCAAGTATAATAAGATATTCACACTATCAGATACACTTTACTAGTAATTTAAAAAGAACATTCACAATTTAAACCAAATCGGTTTGCTTCTCAGCCAGCTTCAAAGACAAAGGCGCTGCACACATCAGACAAAAGCCCTGAATTGATTGGTAAAACGAAAACATCTTATATCTTTAAGTTGTTAAGATCAAGATTACTTACGGCAAAGACCACGTCGAACTGATACCAAATGGTAACAATCTGTTCCATTTCTTTGTCTTCAAAATTCACGATCGCTTTGGCAACAATTATCTTGACCACAAAGAAGCAAATCATTGTGCATATAAACTAAGGACAGTCATTAGATTTGACAACAGAAATGATTGTTATATTTCTCAGAGACTTACCACATAAACGCAGGTTACAATATTGCGAAGGACACCATAGATGCCCAAGCAAATGGCCAGGTTCATAAACACATCAAAGCCTAGAGATGTCAACAGAATTATCTGGACTTTCTTATTGCAATTGTCGAGATTATTTATCGATACACATATGCCAGCCATGTTGCATATCTGAAGAGCAAGAATATATTATAATATAATTATTATAAAATTGAATATGAGTGTACATCTAGTCAGAACTCACTGCGAGAAGCAATGCGAAAATCACCGAAAGGAATCTCAGCGTTTCAATGCCCAAGAAACACATGTTTGTATACAATAAAATATAAAATTTTATAAATTAACTTCAAATTTCCCACAAAAACGTATTAGAAAATCGTGCTATGACTTTGACAAGTAAATAAATAAATAAATGATCTACCCCAGAGCTCAAATAAGTTTAGTCTTGTTAAATAGTTAAACCTTAAACAACACTTATAAAAGTTAAATATCTAAGCCGAAATGTGTTTTCTATCGGTAAATATACTGCGCTACCAAACTTTAATTCTTGCAGCTGTTTTAATGGTGATTAAAATGAATAAATATTAATTAACTGATCCTAATTCAAGTAAACTTAATCTGCAATAGGCGTTTAATATTATGGACACTATTGGGGCCATTGAAAATCTCAGTGAAGGAAATCCCGAGAGAATCCCTAAAATTATGATATGCGTATCGTTGAGTCTAAACGTATTTCTTGCTTTTGGAGTTCTTGCTGGCATCTTTGCGGCAATTCGAAGAAATCGTTTATTTATAATGGTGGTAAGTCCGGGCCATTTATAACTGATAAGCATGCACAATCCTTCCTTTATCAATTTTAGTATATGATCGCATTGATTATATTTGGTTTGGGCAAGACTTTCATTTTCTGTATGGCCGATATCTGTGCCAAGAAGCAATACGGTCTGATAATCACGGATTGGTATCGATTTAATACCACAATGGGCGTAAGTAGCCATAACTCTACTGTGTATAAAGATAAGAAAACAATATTAATATTTTTCCAGTGGATTAGTTTTATTTTCCTAGCAATATTATTTTCAAGGATGATCGAAGAGGCCAGACTAACTACAATTTAAATCAACCAATGGAAAAGTATTTCTCAAAATGTGGTTAAAAATGGTTAAAAACTGAATTAATATTGTAGCGCATGTATATCAAAATCACAGCTATTTTTATGAGATTAAAAGCTAAGGTATTTAATGAGAATAATATGATTGTTTTCATTATAAATTTATATACATACATTATAAATTTAAGCTACATAAACTTGCCAGTGTAAAAGTATGTAAGATCTTGCAAATTTCCTTTTAAAAAGATCTTGACTTTTAAAGCATTTTAAAAGTGTCGTATTATCTGAACAATTTCCAGACATTACTATCTATTATTCTGCTTCTACTTCTTCCTCATCAGCTTTGAGAGCGCAGTAATAAGAGGCCAGAAAACCAATGCCAATGACCTGCAATAAAGAGAAGTTTTTATCAAGATCATTGGGTTATAGTATAATTTCTACTTACACAGAAAACAGCATTGACGGTATAAAGTGGGGTCAGTATGAGGTCGAATTGGGGCTTATCGAAATGCTCAACGGTTATCGAAAGGAAGAACTTGCCCAGAAAGTAAGCAATCAATGTGGTTAGATACTGTAAAATATTAATATTAATTATTAAATACAATTATCTGAGTGTTTGATACTTACCACCGTTATTAGCGATAGATTAGAGCGAAATGTTCCGTACATGCCGACCAGAATGATACAAACGGTACAAGCATTAAGCCATATCGACACTATCAGCAGATATCTGGCACTTCCTTGTGCTTTGTCGAGTACCTTAATGGACACACCAATTTCAACAATATTGGTAATCTGAACGAAACCAGCGTTATTTAAAAGATTAACTTGAACTAATTTCAATATACCGCTAAGGAAACTGCTGAAATTAATGTATTGATCATAAGTATCTTCGCTCCCAGAAAGCACATTTAAGATTTAGCTAAAAATCGAATGTCTAATTTCCAATGTCTTGATCCCGGCTTGTTTTAAATAATAATTGCAGAACACCAATTAGACAAACTATCTATAAAAAAGGATTTTTCGATGCATTATTCTTTGATTGAAGTGATTTCACTTACTGCCCAGCAGATTGTCAACTGTGACCATGGAGATTTGTATAAGGCCACATTCTTGTTATTACGCAATATTAAGAAAGTCATTAAGATAATGCACTTGACCAAGATGAACAGGAAGATTCCAACGGCCAACTAAAGACAAATTTAAATTATTTAAACTATATTTAATCACCACATTAGTTCAATATACTTTACCAAACGTAATTGAAGCAAGTAACCCTTAAATAATACAAAGAATCCCAGACAAAAGACCAAGATCATGAATAAAGTTGTAATAGTACAGGAAGATATTAACAATGTCGTGTCTCGACTTTGATACATGACATTATCAATATCAACATAGATTTCGATGCAGCAGAATTGCTAGAGAAACATGATTATCTGAAATGATATGTAATAATAAAGTCATTGGTTAGAGTCAACTTACTAAAAGAATTGCTAAAAGAAGTGCATTGAGAATTTTAAGTACGCGCTGTGAGAGCAGGCACATTACCGATTATTGTATATGATATATAAATATGAATTAGTGTGATTGTGAGTGTATCAGAAGTGTTAACTTCAATGACAAGTATTCCAAGTGAAACATAGTTATTTACAAGTGCTCAACCCACAAGATGTTTAAGTGCCCAGGCCACATGTGCAGCAACAACAACAACAACAAGGCCAAAAGCAATGACAACATTGTTGACAATTTCCAGTTGAACGCACAAAAGCAACATAGTCTCCTCCGGAGTCATTCCCCTCTGGCTGAAGGAGTCCACATACAACTCTTAGCCAGGATGCCATTGCCTGACCCCCTTCACATTCTTCCCTCTCTCTCTCTCTCGATCCTCTGTTGCTTGTTGTCTGCCTTTTGCTTTGTCTGCTAAAATAATCGCCACAATAATCTGTCAACGACAGCTGTTGATGTCATAAAAACCTTTTGAAGATGTGAAGATGTTGTCGTTGTCGTTGAGGCACACACAACAACAACAACAACAGGCTAATGATAATTTGCCACAATTTACACTCAAACCAGCCACAACATCCACAACAGCACACTTGTTGTTGCCCCTCCCCGCCCATGTTCATCCATCCATCCCTCTTCTAATGGCTGCGATAAAATCATTGATGAAGCCAAAAGCTAATTGAATGTTAATCGCTTGGCATTGACATTGCACGTGGCACTCGTTGTGGAAGTGGCAGATAAAAAGGTACAAATGGGCAAACTTGCCACAGATGCCAACGATGATAAAACGCAAAAGGTGAGTGGTAAAATTTGCATAGAATAATGATAAATCAACAGTTGAAACGAGCTTAAAGGTTGCCTCGCTCTTTTATTTATGTACGTCTATGTGTTTTTGTGTCTCACAACAAGGCGCTAGTAAAATGCAAACAGTCCTTAAATTAAAAATTAAATTTTAATCTACACAGCAGCCGGGGGCTAAACAATGATCCATATCAGTTAGTCGAGGTTGCAAGGACTCCCTCTCTCATGACCCTGTCCTGGACTTGGGCTGCCCTTTGTCTGTCGCTATGACATATCGCGATGAAAGTCGTCTGAGGTCTTTTCCTTTTCTTTTCATTTCATTCCATTTCTTTTCTACTTCTGCTTCAGTTCGTCTGGCATTAAAACATGCTTAAATTTGTTGAAATTTGTTTTTGAATCAAGCAACTTCCTAAATTTCATTCACTTTCCTGCTGAGTTTGACTCGGAATCTAGAAATCTGTATATTTTAATTGCATTTTTTTGACTAGGATATAACCCGAGTGTCTATCTTTTTTATTATGTACATAACTTCAAACTTACTAAAGTACATCTGAATATATTTGGAATGGAAAAAATAATGTAATATATAAAAAAAAATATGTAAAATTATCCACTTATACTTGAAAAAGTTTTAAAAAAATAGCCTGTACCTTTTGAATATAGAGTTTTTAGTATTAAGAATTCTCTATAATCAGTTCTAACATTTTCCTTAAATTCCAACACTTTTAGAAAATGATGCCAACATATTGCAACATTATGCAACTGTTGAAATGCAAATTGTTGCAGGCAAAACTTGGCTAAGATGGCAAACAGCGAAAACAGCAACAAACTGGGCACACACACAAAATGTATGTACATTTGCCATTTTGTGCAAATTTTTCAATTGCACACTTGAAACAGCGCCTGGTCCTGACATGGCCAACATAAAATGCAGTCACAGTCACAGCTGGCCTGGTCAGTTTGTTAGGCACTGTTTGGGGCTCGGCCCTTTTCGAGTTTCGAGCTTTGAGTTTTGGGTCTAATGTCCAATACACAAATACAAAATGGCAAAAGCCAAATAGCCACACAGATGCATCAATTGTCTAATTGTTTGTCGAGACAGAGTCGTCATAATGTCCATCAAATTATGGCCAACAGTTCAAGCCACATTGTGACTTTGTGGCCAAGTGTCTTCGTGTCCGATCTGTCGGATGTGTCTGATGTGTCCTGTGACATCGTCTGGCCGGGTCGAAGTTGCTGTCTGGCTGCTGCCAGTTTCATTTGAGAGACGACCCGTGGGATAGGTAAATTTGATTTATGACTTATTATGCGTCTTATGTCCTTTCATAATTTAATTATACCAGGACACGGCTCAACAGACAACGAGACACACACACAAAGAAGAATGCGAATGTGAATGGTATGGGAATTTGGCAGTTTTTGCCTCGCACAAACATACAAACATACAAACATACAAATAAACACAATAAAGCATAATGCTCTGTTATTTAAATCATGCAAAATTCGCTTACGCAAATTGGATTGCAACAATTGTTTGCGCTCAGTTGCATGCGCAAGCAGTTTGTGGCAAAAACCAAAGCGACATTCACAACTTGCAAGTCCAAATGCAAATGTAATTAAACTGCACTTAGGACAGTTGTGTCTCTGTGAGTGTGTGTGTGTGTGTGTGTGTGTGTGTGTGTGTGTGTGTGTGAGTGTGTGCTTGGCATGCCAAATGAAATTGAAATAAATTATTGACTAATTGTCAAGGCAGACAATCAAGAGTGTGGGCCACATTGCGTATACGCAATCACATCCCTATCAAACACAAATGCAGCTAATTTGACAAATAAAAAGTATGAGTACTCGGCTTTAAGCTAAACAGCTTCATTTAATTTGATTGTTTATGTCTGCATTAGCTGGGGAATTGATCCCAATCTCTCACTCAAGCCAGTCCCATCAATGTCACTTCAGATCAAGATTTTGGTATGAGCTCTCACATCATTTATCTACGAGCGTTGTACAAAATCTTGAATTAAGTGGGCTACAACACATTTTAAATCAGCTCTTTACATGGGTTTCAATTAGGTGATTGAACAGACACATGTTTAGTTATGCTTGGGAGCAGGAGAAGTGATTTAAATGTCTTTCAGAGATATATGAAAGAGTTTTTTCTTAACATATACTAATGTCTTCATACAGCATGCATTATAAAAAATACTAGCAAAAATATTTTTGAAAATTTTTTTTTACAGACACTCTTACAATTATTTTATACATTTTTCAGCATCAAAATATTTTTTGGAAAAAATCGATGAAAAAAGTTGAAGAATTTACATTTATTTTAAAAATTTAAAATTTTCGATGGTACTTAATGGGCTCATGAAATTTTTGCATCATTAGAACGGGATTCAATTGAATAAAAGATTAATGTTAGAAACCCGCATCAAAACATTTTTATTATACGCAAAATTGACAAATTTATGCTGAATGAAGACATTAGTTGTTCACTGTACAAGTTAGATAATTTTAAAACTTTTGATAAATTTGTATGCTGACCTCTGTCTATTCTTTTCAAATTTACTTCAAGATCATCCAAGATCGTTAACCCTTAACTAAGTACACAAATGCTTAAAACAAATCACCTTGAGTAGACAAAGTAATTGATGTGTTTGTGGTTTCAATATTTGGCTGTCAGTGCAAATCTATTGGTGGCCATTAGTTAAATACGAGCTTTGATTGTGCTATTTAAATGTTCAGTTTTAACTATGTAGACTAGACATATTGTTATTGCTGTTATATCAGCTTAATTATCTGACAATATTTATAACAAGTGCACAATTCATAACCGGGTCACAATTGTAAATCGAATGGCAATGAAGTTGATTTCGATGTCGATGTCGTTTTCGATTTCAATTTCATGGATCAACAGGGCTGCCCGAGGGCAAACCAATCAGAGCTGAGGGCAGGGCAAGTGTGCAAAAATATTAAATCCAATTAATGGCACATAATATAAAGCGCAAACACTGGAATACCGGACACGCCCCCGCCCCCGCCCCGAAAGCCGCTTAACGACCGTCGAAGGCCGTGGCCAAAACCAACGATGACGTCGCAAAAAACCGGCTACAAGTTGAGCTCCAATTTTTTGGCTCTGATATAATCATTGAGCACTTTTTGGCAGCTTGGACAATTGTTCGTTTATTGCTTGTTAGGCTTCGTTTTGCTTAGCCCCTGAAATAAGATTAAGGCCCAACGGATTTTTGCTTGCAACAAATGTGAATTTTATTATGAACAAACAACATTAACAAGAAGCTGTAACAATCTCAAGTCGATCCTCTTTAGAAGCCCCAGTGGGTGCCGAAGCCGTCGAAGCTCATGTGGGAAACGCTCGCAGCGGGCGAGTAGTGAACGGTCTGGGAGCTGCCGTAGCTGGAGACGCCCAGGGCTGGAGCATTGTGGGTGTAGGTGGTAGCGGATGGTCCGTGGTTCACATTGGTGGTGGCCAGAGGAGCAGCATAGGACACGGGAGTGTGTGTAGCATAGGCGACAGCTGGAGCGGCATAGGTCTTGGTCAGAACGGGAGCGGGAGCCGAGTAGACTGTCTTGGCCAGAACGGGAGCAGGCGCAGAGTAGACAGTCTTGGCCACAACTGGAGCATGTGCAGCATAGGTCACAGCTGGAGCAGCATACGATACGGTCTTGGCCACAACTGGAGCATGTGCAGCATAGGTCACAGCTGGAGCAGCATACGATACGGTCTTGGCCACAACTGGAGCATGTGCAGCATACAGCGTCTTCTGGACAATGGGCGTGGCCTGTGTGTACAGTGGAGCAGCGTAAGTTGTCTTGGCAATTGCCGGAGTGTAGACATTGTTGTTGATGCGTGTGTCCGTCTTGCGGACACTGGAGTACGGAGTATCCACAGCCTTCGAGTAGCTCGAAACGGTGCCGTCAAAGGAGCGCACCACATTCTGGTGTGTGGAGGCCACGGCATCCACGGCGGGATTCGCCACAGCCACGTGGCTGGCGATGAGACCAGCGTTGGCATAGGCCACCAGAGCGCACAGAGATATGAGGTAACGGAATGCCATGACGAGATTGAAATTGAAATTGAAATCAAATTGAAACTGTTGGGCAGGCTGTGACTGAGCTGCGACTGTTGCTGTTTTGGCCAAAACGCTGCGGCTTTTATACGCAATTGACGCGTGCCAGACAAACCAAATTTCGGTAATCAAAGCTGCCCACAATGAGATGCGAATTTCGTTGACTGATTGACTGAATGGCTCTCAGTCTGTCTGTCTGTCTGTCTGTTTGGCTGCGTGATTGGGGCAAATATTTGAAAGCCAATTTTGCGCACATAAATTAAACGTGGTAATTAGGTTTAGAGTACGTCGCTTTTGGCCCACGTGTAAAATTAATAACAATTTGCCAAAAAAAATAAATACAAGACAATGACAGAGAGCGAAAGAAAGAGAGAGGGGAGAATGGGGAAGGAAAGTGCAAGCATCCCAAGTTGGCAACACAATTCAATTTGAAGCAGCGGCAACTTTGGTAATTTCAATAAATATTCATCATGCGCCCCGTGAACAGCAGCAACTGCGAGGAAAATACATTTTGGAAAAACTTGCGGGAAAAGTACAAAAATCATAAACAAGTCGAAGAGCACAGAAGAGAAGAAAACACACCCCACCCCCGACACACTTTTCCCATCGAAGTTGACACAACAAAATAAAAGAGAAGTCGGATTTTTTGGGGGGATGTGTCCCGTGGCATATTTGCTGCTTGACTTGAACTCAATTTAATGGAAAAATACGCCAGGCAAACAAAAAGTTTTTTGCACTGGAAAATTTATGGGCTGCTGATAGTATTCAAAATAATTCACTTGGGGCAGTTCGAAAACACTCAGTGCGAATACGCGCCTCGTCATTTGTCGATGGTTTGAACCAGTTTCGGTTTCAGTTTCAGTTGTTGTAAGCAAGCTTAGGCCTAAGTCTATCTGTCACACATATTGTATATATATATGTATGTTTGTGCGTATTGTGACCGTGAAATTTGGCCCAGAGTTGTTGGCTATTTAAGCCAAAGAGTTGACCCAGTTAGGCATCAGTAACCATTCCAGTTGCAGTTAAACAACAACCTACAATCATGGCATTCAAGTACGTCCTTCTCTCCCTCTGCGCCCTGCTCAGTGCGGCCAGTGCTGGAATCCTGGCACCTGCCACCTATGTGACATCTCCGGTGGTTCACAAGCTGGCCCAGCCACATTACGATGCCGTGGGCACCACCCAGCAGAATGTGGTGCGCTCCTTCGGCGGCACCGTGTCCACCTACTCGAAGAACGTGGTCACGCCCTACTCCAGCGTCAGCAAGGTGGACTCCCGCACCACCAACAACGTGTACACGCCCAAGACGATCTACAGTGCCCCAGCCACAGTGGTGACCAAGTCCGTCTATGCCGCTGCTGCTCCAGCTGTCACCTATGCCGCTCCGGCTCCAGTTCTGGCCAAGACCGTCTCCTATGCCGCTCCAGCTGTGACCTATGCTGCCCCAGCTCCCCAGACTGTCTACTCCTCGCCGGTGCTGGCCAAGACCTATGCCGCTCCAGCTGTCGCCTACTCCACACCAGTTGCTGCCCCCGCTGCCTATGTCAGGTACTCGCCTGCCATCGGTGTTGCCCACGTCAGCTTCGACGGCTTCGGCTCACACTGGGGATACTAAGCAAAAGCCTCAATTGTTACCACTGTTGATTTTACAAACGATTAATAAAATAATGCCTTAGTTGAATATACTAATTATGGTCTTTTGAGTTGATAGAGCTGGAGAAGTTATAGATAAATTTAGATGTAAATCCAAAATATATATTGAATTTTAAATCGAAATTTTCAAATCTTCAATTCAAAAATCGAGTTGTCGTTAAAAAAATTATCGAGTGGAAGTACTTGGAAATCGCTTCCGCTTCGCTTGTGTTTCGATGTTTTTATATATGAATATCCAGAGTTTTATGGATTCGTTCAGAAAATTTTCAATTGTAGATCATTTACACGCAGCTTGGATGTTAATTGAACTCCAATGAGCTGTCGATAATTGGTAAAAATCTATTTAATTGCCTCGATAGATCGTCAGAAAAATTATCGAGATAAAATACTTAAAAATAGCCTTGGAAAAATCGAGTTAAAGATTTTCCGGTGTATTTTTACAACACTTATTTACAGTAGTCTCAAACAGTTGGTCTACCTATCTTAATGGGAATCCGCTTCTCACATTTGTCTGCCGTTTAATGGGGCGTATGTGTGCCATAATTTTATGCCTCCCTCCCAAGTTCATGCTCATCAGCCACAACTTACTTTATTTTATTTTTATATGTATATAAATATATTTTTTTTAAATGGAAAAGGGTGCAAATATTTAGTGCAAAACTTTTTGTTTGTCTTTGTGGGTGTGCAAAAAATTGTTGGCCAAAGTTTAATGAGCCACATGACCCCTTTTGGTTAGCCGTTTTTCACTTGCTCCTGCCCCTGCGCGTTTTCCACAGCTCAGCAGCTTGACCAAAGTGTTGTTGTTATTGTTATGGTTATGGCTATGGTGGCGGAAAAGTTGCCCAAATCGTTTGGGAGAACTCCAACTCCGACTCCGAATCCGACTCCGACTCAGATAGGGGCATAAAAAAGCATTAACTGTGTGCGGGGCCTCTAGCAAACTATTTAGCCATAAAGTTGGTCGTTCTGTTGAGCATTTTGTATGCATATTTTATGCATTTCAAAATGCTTGAAAATTGTTTTTCCCGATGCCAAAATTTAATGTCGACAACAATAAAATTTATGTGCAAGTGTAAAAAAACGAAAGGCGTCTAAAGGCGAAACATTGAGATTGTCCTTGAGCCATGTGGCATGTGGCATGTGCCGCTCGGCTGCATTTTGTATAACGTTTCGAGAGCTCAACTTGTGTCCGTGTCTGAGTCTTAGTCCGAGTCCGTGTTTGAGTTCGAGTCCGTGTCCTTTATCCTTTGTTGATTTCTTTATTGGCTCATGCATATGCATAGTGGACATTGGATGCTTTTGAATCCTTTTCGAGCTGAAAAACAGACAGACGGACAGACACTCGAGTGTTTATCGTTATTGATTGCAGCTTGTGAAATATGAGAAGTGTAAGCCCTGCCAATGCCAATTTCCAATTCCCAGTGCCATCATCCAATTTGTCTTGCATGAAAATGCAAAAGCAAATGGAAATGCAATTTACATTCTAGAACTAAAGAATGATGCGCGATTGCCACAAGATGCGAAATGAACGCACTGGCGCCATGATTTTCTTCAAATACACATAATACGCAATCAGGGCAGCAACCAAAAGCAGCTAAGAAAAAAATTACATTAATGGCTAAGCGGATTCATGGTCTTCTCATCTCACACCTGAAATAGGGAAGTGAGAAGCTCGTAGCGCAGTAAGCCTGTGGATACGGCATCTCTGTTCAAGCATCCTTTGTAGTGCAGATCCTTGGTGAGATAACTCTCCCTCTCGAAGCAGCTGCTCGGCAATGTCCCAGATGTGAGCAGATAGTCATCAGGTCCGAGCACGCCACAGCAATCGTACTGCAGATAGAGACATTCTAAAGTGACATCAATTCACATTTTGTTGTTTTACTGACCTTCTTCTCGTAATACTCCAAACTCTTCTGGTTCAACCATCTGTAGTGCACATTGTGGGCAATGGGATAGCGTTGGGTCATTACCAAGATCAGCAACATTTGCAGCCAGGAAGTTAGAAATATTACCATGTTGTACTGCAAATAATAATGTAGTTAAATATACATTATGCTTATAAATACAATTAGTGAGAACTCACAAATCTCAATGCACGCTTCATCTGCATAAGCACAAGATAAACTCCAAGCAGAAGAATTCCAATCAGGAACAAGGTGGCTGCCAATACCAAACTCTCATAATAGGTAAACTCACACTCCTCACATGCTGAATAATAGGAGATCACGGTAACGTGATGTACACTGTCAGAAATATTGAAAAACTACAAGTGATTCTGATGAGTGAAAATTGGAGTATGTCATAAAAGTTTCTCACTAACAAAGCAAGTGCAGAATAATAAGAGGATAGCCCATCGAAAGAAAATTAAATTCCAATTCAATGGTGGCCGATCCTCTTCTTGTTCTTCCTGCTCTTCTTGATCTTGTTCTTCTTGTTCTTGTTCCATTAAGGAATAGTTGCAGTACAAATAAAGAGAATTAAGAGTCACAGCTTACTGATGTGTTTAGAAGATTTTGGTATTTTAAAATATCAATAAATTATTCAACTTAAAAATGTTTCAGAAATTGGTCAGTTAAAAACCATACTAGAAATTACAATAATGAAAATTATGCATTGTTATACTTCACATATATCTAATTCATTCTTAAACATTAACAGAGTCCTCATTTGTAGTTAAGCTATAGATATCTATCTCTTAAGCAACTGTGATTAAAATAAGCGCTGAGATTAAAGCGATTTCTGGAATTTGCATAGATTTGCTTTTGTTAGTGTTCGGGGTTGACTTCTGGCCAGTTCAGTTCAGTTCAGTCTTTGGTTACACACATACTCGTGCGCAGACTATGGAATTTTTTAATCAAACAGTTGCCATTAATTACTGCAAAATTCTGGCAGCCACATAACAGACATTTTTTCGACGGGAGTCGCAATGAATGAAAGCCCGAAGATGGCAACGACCAGCGACCAAGGAGGAATCAAGCCAAGGCGTGGCACAATCCTCATGTGTTTGTTGCCCGTGTGGCAGCAACAACAACAACAATGAATGCCACAGGGCAACCGCAGCTCAGCCAGAGCACTCACTGGATAGTCCGGAAAGTCGTAACCAGAGACGGATACGGGGCAAAAAAACAGCAGCCATTCAGCACAACTAAAAATCAAATTAGGTGCAAACGAGCTGCCGTCAGCGTCGTTCGCGGTGGGCGTTGGACGGTGGGCGGTGGCATGAATGCTAGTGGGCGTGGTCTGGTCCAATGTAATGAATAATTTATAATGCAAAACGCTGATGTTTTGCCTTCGCTTTTAGTTGAAATTAAAATTTTGTGGCTTTCTTTTCATGCTTCGCAATCCGCAGTTTAAAGTGCTCGGAAATGCCAAAGATTTTGCCGCGTTCTCTTTTGTTTTTACTTCGAGTGCATACATCTCTCCTTGAGAGAAATGAGAAGGGAAAGGCAGAGAGAGAGAGAGAGAGAATGGCTGATAAATGTGCGTGTGCTGGTGTCAAGTGCACGCTCGTGAATTCAATTTGATATACAAACTGATTTATCGATGCAGAACTGAACTGAACAGAAATGAAGCTGAGCAACCCGCCCACCCGAAACTGCCACACGCCATTCATAAGTCAGTCAGTCAGTGTGGGGAAAGTTGCAGGGTGGGTAGGGAGGGGAGGGGAGAGGGCAGAGTGTCTGCTTTGGAGACGATAAAAAATTACATACACTTGTAACTGTAACTGTTGCTGTTGCTGGCTGCAACCAGCCCCTAACAAGGTTAATTTGTTGCGATCGCACAGCGCACTGTCATTTATCTTCGCTGTCAACGGCAAGTCTATGAGCAGAGCAAGAACAAGAGCAAGACTCTAATTTGAATTTAACAAGCTCCACATCGAAAGAGAGAGCGTGTCCTCAGTCAGTCAGTCAAATAGACAGACAGCCAGGCAGGCAGGCAGTGAGGATGTCCCGTGAGCAGCTCGGAAAGTCAGCCAGTTTATCACAGTGCTTTGAAAATTAAAAATTTATTGCCAGACGAGGTGTCAATCATCGCCAGGCATCGCAATAAAAAGTAATATGTGTATTTAGAGCAAGTGGCAACTTGAATACTCTAACTGAAACATATCACAGATAAGTTTGAATATAAATAAAATTGTAGCTAAGTACTTAAAAATTGCTTATATATTATTAAGTTTAGACATATTTGTATATCCTCAATATTTAAGTTAAAATTGTAGATTATTTAATTAATTTCAATAAATTTAATAATCGAAAACCACAAAGCAGCTAAGATTTAATTTAACTGAATTATATTTAAATTTTCCCCATTTACATGTCATATTTACAAACCCTCTATTAAAGTCAACATACCCGCTGCTTAGCTACAACAGCTCTTGGTGCTGCAAAAAAGGAAGGACAAGGCATCCCACATCCCACAGGACTCGCAACTCGCACTTCATCATCAATTTGTAGTCCGTGCAATGTTTCAATTTCACTTGTTGGCTTCGATTGTCGCCTGTCGCTTTTGGGTTTGGCAACACAATTGAAAGCGACACTTTTATGGCTTTCAGATTTGTGCAATGCATCCTCTATGGTTCGCCGCTTTGTTCTAGTTTTTTCTCTCTTGAATTTTCACCATAGGGGAGGTGTAGTTGAATATTCCATGCTAATTGCGAAATTCTTTGGCAAATTGCATCAAATTTCATAAAGTTGATTTGGAAATGTATTTTTGTCTGCGTTTTATTTCCAGAACATTTGCTAATAGTTTTTATTTTTATTTGCACATTTCTATTTTTATATTTTCTATTTTTATTCACTTACTGCAGTTGCAGCTGCAGCGTTGGAAATAAAATTTTGTTGCATATTTTGTGGCGTCAAATGGCAGCCACAAAAATGAATGAAATCGTAAAATTCTGGCACGCCGGACAGCAGCAGCAACAGCAGCAGCAGCAACAACCACAGCCACAGCAGCAGGGGCTAATAACATACACTCAAAAACCGGATACGCCGCAGACCAACGGCGTATAAAAGCGGTGCCCCCTTCCCTTCCCTTTCCTCTCCTCCTCTCACTACGCCTCTTTCTCCCCTTGCTTTTCTTTTAGCATTCCCTTGGCCCGCATTTTGGTCTTGGTCATATCTAAGCTCAGACATCGTATCTATGGTAGAGTGTGTGTGTGTGTGTGTGTGTGTGTGTGTGTGTGTGCATTGGCATTTAAGTGCCGAAACGAGTTTTTTGGGGCAAGAGCAACGTCTAACATAACCTCAATTTGTGTGAGTGTGTGTGTGTGTGTTTATTTGTTTGCTTTTATCTGACTGTATGTCTGTCTCTATCTCTGTCTAGCATTCAATCTCCCTCTCCCTCTCTCTCATTCAGTTTTAGCATTGCAATTGCAATTGCCTTCAGCTCTTCTCGCGCTGTGTAAATATTTGATTTTTGCATTAAAGTCAATTTGCTTTCATGATTCCGTAATTCATTGTTTACCCGCGCTAACTTCTATTACGCCTTCCGCCCTCCGCCACGCCCTCCACTTGGCGTGTTTAATTTTCAGCATTTGCCAGTCCTCTTTTATTGTTTATTTTTTGAAGTCCCGCCCCCGCAGTTCTTCTATCCTTGAGGCACAGCCTCAACTTCAACTCCACCTCCAACTCCAGTTCCATATCCATATCCACGTCCCATTCTGGCCGGATTCCCGCATTTCCGTTGCATTTCCACTAACACCAGACGCAGTGATATCCGCATCATCTTTGTTTGTTGCTCGCAGCCACTTCCATTCATCCTCCCTCTCGTCCTTCTTCCCTTTTGCTTGTTTTAATATGCGCACTCAACGTTAGAAATTAAATCTGGCGCTCAAATGTTATTTGCGCTTTTCGTTTATTTATTTATTTATTATTTGCTTACGCCCTTATTCCCTCTGTCCCTGTCTCTGTCTCCGACTGCTGCCAGTGAGACTTGACGCTCTGTTCTTGGCCAGGCCAACTCCCAGCCCACTTTTCATTAGGTAATGCATAATAAGTACGAGTATTTTGTCTGTATGTCTGTGAGTGTATTTAATTTATGTTTTGTTGGCCAACTAAATTCAGAATCTGTTGCACAGATTACAAGCACAGATGAGCAAGCAAATATCGGCCGATAATGGAGACTAAGACAATGTATACCCTGCAATAAACAGAATAGTATGAACAAATCTCTGTTAGGTTTCTAATGATACAAAGCTGATATGCAGTGGAATTAAATAAATTAAAGCATAGGTGTTGAATAGATATTTACATAGGAAAAGTTAATCAGGAATGTGTTTTAATTTTTCTTAGGAATACAACTTTACTTATTACCCTATTTCAAAATACAGGGTATAGATACTAAAAAATAGTACTTTATTGATTTGGTAAAGTGCGAAAACCGTAGAGTTTTATAATAATGCAAATGGATATAAATTGACGGTTATTTTCTATTCAGAAAGGGATTATTTTCAGTTTTGTTCATTACTTAAAGATAGCTTTTTAAATTGTCAGCTGCATATTATATTACAACTATCACATTTAAGTAGGGTATCACAACATTCAACATTCTCTCAACTCTTATAAACCAACTGACTTTTGTTTTGTAGTGCTATGCGAATTGAGATCTCATTGGGAAAGTATTATAATTTTCTGACACACATATGCGTTTGAGCTTATAATTTGTTTTGCAGGACAGTTATGTCCTCACTTAGCAGGCAGTTCACACGCTCATCACCACATTTTATGTGAATTCCCCCACTACTTCAATCCTCAATCAAAATCAAACATTTCGCTATGCATTACGCGAAGGCGCTTCACGCAAAACTCAAATCAATACCGAATACCACCCCCTGATATCCCCGCCCTCCTGCCGTCCAAGCACCGCCCATCAGTCTATCATTACTTGTATTATAAAAGGAGCGATGCCTGCAATTTTAACGAGCTTTACGCATTTTATCGCTAGAGCTGCTGCTGTTTCTTCTCCTTCCACTCATTCTCTTCCTTTATTTACTGCAAGGACAACGACAGGCAGCTCATCTATGTAGGAGCATATCCGCATCTCCTTGATGGCGTTGTCCTCATCATCAACAGGCGATGCCAATGCAGTAAAAAAGAATCTAATTTAGTGCGCGGTTTGCATACAAATTTCTTGCGCCAACCACAACAACAAGATGTGTGCGTGACAATGCGAGAATATGTATATGTATATGTGGATGGATTTGTCTATGTGGGTGTCAATTCGCCATTGATGTCACGATATACATTGATTTGCCATTTGAGTATATGCATTTTTCATTAATTGTCTTGTCGCTGAGAATCTGAGCTAAGAAATGCGGAAATGCGCCGTCAAACGATTTAATCAACAATTTCAAATTTCCAATTTCGAAATTCACATTTAAAGTTTTTGCGCGCAGTGAAGTTTTTAATGACTTTTCAAAAACTTGACTGAGTCTAAAACCTGCAATTACTGCAGCTGCAACAGCGTACCTGTCTTATGGCCTTATGCAAACGACTTTTAGCCCAGACAGAACAAAAACAGCAGCAACAACAACGACAAACAAAACGCAAACCGCTAATCGCGTTACACAAAACTTTTGCCCCAAAAGGTGGCCCAGGCAATCGAGTGCGAAATTCCACATACGCCACGTGTGACGTTGCCTCCGCCGTACCGTATCGCATCGTTTCGTGCTGTGCTGTGCTGTGCAGAAGCATTCAAGTCATTTCCGCTTAAGCAGTCAGCCATTGCCAACTAGCTGGATATGTATGTGGAGCCGCTTGACATGACAGACGCGTGCTGTTGAATGCCGCAAAATGTTGCTCAGAAACCGACTTAAATACAAACAAACATGGCCGCCAATGGCGACGCATGCAACACCAGCAACAACAACAACAGCAACAGCAACTGTGACTCGTGCGGGAGTTGCAGCCTAAAACCGGAAACCGGAAATTTAAAGCCATGCCAAGCAAATGAAGCGAATGGTGGCCAATGCCGCGATTGTTTGTTGTTTTGTTGCCGATTGTCGTTGTTTCTTTTGTTGTTGTTGTTGTTGCCTGTTGCCAGGCATTTTGATTGTTGTTGTTGCTGTTGTCGCTGCCAGACACTGCGGACAGCTGCGATTTGCAAAGCATTGTGCAAAAGTTTAATTACAATTCCTTGCAATTTCTTGCAATTGCTGGCAAAAGTGCAAACAACTTTTTATTGATATTGTTATAGAGTTGGCCTGTCAGTTCATTGTTGTTGTTGTTTTAGTTGTTATTGTTGTTGTTGCCAATGTCAAATGTCATGTTATCCTGAAGTTATACGCTCTCTTCATCGTCATTGTCGTCTGCTGTCTGGATTTTAAATGCAAATTGATTACTGACATCGGCCAAAGTTGACGAGTTGCTTTCAGTCCTTAATAGTCAATGTCACATTATTCGCATCAAAGTTCGTAATGCGACATATAACATTTGCGAGAGTTGTTTGAAAAGTTTGTTGAGATCGCAGAAATAAAAAGCTAAAACAAATATTTGCAATTACATGAAAACTTTTGAGCTACAATTTTATATGCAAATTTAATGGTTGAGTATATATAAAAAAAAAACCAACTCTCATTGGAAATTTCGCTAATTTCACATAAATTATATATAATATAATTATCACTATTTGTTGCAAATAAAGTTTCAACAAATTTCACTAGCAAACCACGCTATTTTGATCAATATATCATCAACAGCCGCGTCAGGCATTAATATAAAATTGTCATAAATTTCATTTGTACTTACTCGCATATTCACACATGCGAGTCTATTTATGGCGTGCACGAATGCAACATTGAAGTGGAAAGTGCCAAAGTACACACACACACACACACACATACACAGAAAGACACACGCACACTCACTGTGCTGTTAGTTTCATGCCTGCTGCTCTTGGAGGTAGCAAAAAGAAGGTTTCGCCACATGGCGCCCAACGTGGGGTCGCAATTGTTGCACTCAATGGCATCAACTTTTCCACATGTGCATGGAAAATGTTATTAGGTATGCAAATGTGTCAACTTTATTTGCAATATTTCGACACATTTCGACACTTGTTGCCATAATGAACTCAACATCGCGAACTACCGACTGTATGACTGTGTGTGTGTGTGTGTGTGTGTCATGCATATTTCAATAGTTGTTGGCAGCACGTAGCCGACACACAACTGTTGCTCAACAGTTGCAAAGCTCTACAGTTGTTGCGTGTTGGCAATGCAAATTATATACTAATAATGGGCCGCGAGTCGTGCATGCAAATTGAATTAAACTAAATGACAACAGAAACTCACAATTTAAAGCAGCAACTGGTAGGTGTGTGTGTGTGTTTGGGTGGTATGTATAAATTGCTACTATTGTTTAAATATTTGCCAACATAATTAACTTAATTCAATTGGATTTCCATTAGAGACACACGCACACACTCATACACAACTGCACTAGAGTCAAGTTGAGTCGAGAGACGAGAGTTGAGTTATTTGCACAGCTAAAGGTACGAGACTAACCCGTATTTGTAGCCCTACTCTGACTACATATTCCGAGAGACAAGTCAATTGGCAGCCACAGACGATATGAGTCGACGCTGGCAAATCAAAGGCCTGTCCTTGCATAACATATGAGGCTGAGTCAGAAGATGAGTCTGGGATGATGTTTCGGGCTGCTGGCGCCGACTTGCGTCTGTTGACTTTTGGCAATCGAATTGAATTGCAGCTGCAAATCACACAATAAAATAATTGATTCCATTTGAAATGCACACACAACAAAGCCACAACGTTTGACTTTGGCAGCATATGCGGGCTGTCTCCTATCAACTATCAAGTGCTTTTCCGACCACGACTCCTCCTTCGACTTCCGAAACGTCTCCAATTGCTGACTGTGCTGAGAGTACAACTTTATTTGCATTGTTTGCAGTTTAAACATAGCATATTTAGTGTTCTGAAGAGAGAATCCTTTTCATTTGCCACTTGGTTAATTGATGAAGCGGCAGTCTTCGATTTTGGCGTTTTACAAATTCCTGAAATTAAGCTTCCTTGCTGGCAGCCAAGGATAATTCCTTGCGTGTTTTGCGACGCATACGCAGATTGGAAATCAAACGCACGGTACAGAAATAAACCAGCTCCACAATACTCAACGTGGACACGCCCATAAAGAGGCCCAGGAGACCGCCACAATTGGCCAGAAAGTCGGTGGTGCCATAAAGTTCCGAGCGCCGTGAGGTGAGAAATTGTGCCTCCTTGAAGAAAATCGAAACACGCGACATTTTCATGCTGCAAGCATCAGAAAGAAAATTAATTTGAAATTCTGGCTTATAAGCTGGACTTGGCCTTACCCCTCTCGCTTTTTCTCGTCCTCATCATTTTTGTCCTTGCTGGCAACTGTCTTGTAGTCGAAATCAGCCTGTGAAATTTCCGCCTCATATGCAATGGAGGTGCAGGAGGGCAGACAATTGCAGTCCGTCTGTCCACGAACATTCTCGCCCTCAGTGGCCATTCCCTGCTCGAACTCTTTGAGCAGAAGTTCGTCCTCGGCATCATTGTAACACTTCAAGCTGCCAGCTCCACAAACGGGCATATTCATATTTCCTGAAAGTTTAACAACACCATCAATCTGTCAAGTCTGTTAAGAGTAAGAGTTGTTCTCACGTGGCATGGAGAACTTAACGCAACCGCATTTGGTGAGCGTGAAGTTGGCCAGACATTCCAGCTCACAATTGGTCTGCGAATAGATGTTGAAATAGCGCAGATCACGCTCCTCCTGGAAGTAACACTGACGTCTGTGGGGCTCATAGTGCTTCAGGCCATCCGAGGTGGTAATAATCTTGGGCCTTACGGAAATCAACACTTCCTGATCAAAGGGAATGCGGAAGTATTGACGCGTCACCTGTGCAACTTCACCTGGCGTATGCAGCAGAATCTAATTGGCCAGGAAATTGTAATGCCAACAATTGTACAACAAATTCCATCGGTTACTTACTTTAAAGCCCTGCACTGGGCCACGACACATATCATCGAAGTCCAGTTCCATGCCGCCCATAAACAAATACAAACCCGCCTTGGCACCAGGTCCCAGAACACGATTCGGATAAGTTTCCGTATCGGCTGTGGGACTGTAACCTTTCTCGACGCTCCACTGTGTCGCCACACGATTCTCCTCGCGGAATATGAAATCCGGTATGATGCTGCAGGAATCTTCCACTTAATAATTGCCATTTCATTGCTGGTTCAATCTTACCCCTCAGCCCGAAAGACCTCAGCGGGATTCAACGAGTTGAAGCTGTAACAGACACCGTCCTCGGTGACAAACTTGTGGAAAATATCCTTGCATTTAACGGGTGCATTGCGCCACTTGCAGTCCAAATAGGTTTCCTCAAACAGAGGTGCCAGCTCACTGAGCGTATCAATGATTTCAATGCCCTTTCTTTTCTTGAATCCGTATTCTATGTCATGCAGCGGGGCGTCACACACTTGGGTCACAGTGCCATAGGTTGCTTTTCTGTTTAAAATTAGGGTTATTATAAAAAGAAGTTATTTAGGGAATGAATGCTTTTCATTGTTTCATTTTTAAAGTCTAGAATGATGCTGAAAACGTACTTATTCTGATAAAAATCTGAATGATAATCTTTTTTTAGGTAGAACAATTGTAATTAACTTAAATGACTTTCATTAGCTTAAAATATCTTTCCCTTTAGTTTAAATTTAAATTTATATATAATTCATATTTATTTTATATCATATAATTACTTGATTTTTTTTAATTTTTAAAAGTTAATAAATGCAATAAAAACTAGTCGGCGGTGCTACAGTCGAGCGGTATTCGACTGTCGGAGACCCCGTACTTATTATAAAGATATCTCAAACAACAAAAAGATTTTCATACTAAGACTTAATTTGGACTGATCGTTCCTATGGCAGCTATATGATATAGTAATCCGATTTCAATCAAATTTGGTCAGTATGTATGGGACCATCTTTTATACATATTCTGTTAGTTTGGTTGAAATATCTCAAACAGCAAAAAAGTTTTCCATACTAAGACTTGATTTTCAACTGATTGTTCCTATGGGATCTATATGATATAGTAGTTCGATTCCAACCAAATTTGGTCAGTATGTATGGGTCCATCCCATATGCATATTCTGTCAGTTTAATTTAGTTATCTCAAACAACAAAAAAGATTTTCATACTAAGACTTGATTTTCGACTGATTGTTCCTATGACAGCTATATGATATAGTAATCCGATTTCAATCAAATTTGGTCAGTATGTATGGGACCATCTTTTATACATATTCTGTTAGTTTGGTTGAAATATCTCAAACAGCAAAAAAGTTTTCCATACTAAGACTTGATTTTCAACTGATTGTTCCTATGGGAGCTATATGATATAGTGGTCCGATCCAAAATCTAAAACAAACTCGATCTGCTCCCAATATAGACGAACCTACATACCAAGTTTGGAGTCTCTAGCTCTTATAGTCTCTGAGATCTAGGCGCTCTTACAGACGGACAGACGGACATGGCTATATCGACTCGGCTGTTGATGCTGATTAAGAATATATATACTTTATGGGGTCTGCCACGCCTCCTTCTGCCTGTTACGCACATTTTTTTTTGTGACAAAGTTAATAGACCCCTTTACTTTTTTAAAGTACGGGGTCTAAAAAATAAAATAAAAATTATTGTGACAAAGCAAACTTTAAATAAAAGGGGTTCCAATCTATGCTCTCCCTTACATATTCATATTACCTTCCCAAAATCATATTGTGCAACCTTAAAAAGTGGACTTACTCCTTTTCAGTGAGTGGGGCAACTCCGCTGACATTGTTGCGATGATCCCTCAACTGCCAGTAGATGTCGGTGAAGTTGAATGCTCTCTGGCGAGACTTGGTCTCCGCACAGACGGTCACAGCCGGGAAGGGAATCTGCCAGACGGGCGTGGACTTCTCGGCGAAACTGACAATCACCGGATTATTGGTCCACTTGTCCCAGATGTTAAGGGTCAGCTTGAAGCAGGTGCAGATGGAGAGCAGAAACACGCTGACCCAGAACAGACGCTCCAGCCAAGGACGCTTCTTCTCGCCGAGGTAGCGAATGCCATGGATGGTACTGTAGTCGCAGTACTCATGGATGATGGCCTTGGCAGCCTGAAAGCCGCTGCCGTACTTGATCTGCTGCTTGGTGTCCACTTCGTCCTCGCTCTCATCCGAGTCCCGGCAAGCCGACGCCGACTTGGCCATCAGCGCGGCCCGTTTCCATTGGTTCGAGGTGGCCAATGTGCCGAGATTGACCTTGGGAGGCACCACCAGCTCATTGATGGGCGTCTGTGGCTGTGTACTGTCCGACGACATGACCGGCGATCCGTCGAGCTTGAACAACGTTGACTTAGTCAGGCGAATGGACGTCGAGGTAGCGACTTTTATAGTCGACGCTCAGCGGGCGTAGCTGATGATTCTACTGGGTCAACCCGAGGCCCCAGAGGGATCGGCATTGGCGTGGGTCCAACCTGCACGAAGATGCCGCATCACGCATACGCCATGTGTGAAATGTGTGAAATTAGTTAGCGCGAAGTTTACGCTAGTTTTTGGTGTCATTTCAATTACTTCATTGGCTAAGCTCAACGTAATTTGTGAGCCACGTTAGTCAAGGTCCCCAGCCAGGAGTTGCCACTCGTAATTTCTGGTGTCTAAATGTTACCTTTGCGCCAACTGAACAATTGGAGAGCTGGACAACTGGAGAGCTGGACAAATGTGCACCAGGGCGAGGCATTCTAATTAGCTTTAAGGCTGCCCAGCCCCAGTTGAAAGTGTGTGGCCAAATTGAATAGCGGCTGCTGCAGTGTCTATGTCACCTGAATCCTGACTCTTTCCCTCTCCTGCCTCTGCACGTTGCTTATGCATTTTAAATCCTGGACTCGGCTCGACCGCAGGCGCTTAACTCGACCTCGAAACCGAAACAGAAACAGAAACAGAAACTAAACGGCCGGCACACGGTGCAGGCAATGTCGAGCCGGACCCGTAGTTAACCGACAATAAAAATGTTTGGAAGCCGCCGCAGGAGCCAATGGCAAGGACGAGCATAGCAACAACAGCAGCAGGAACAACAACAACAACTGGCACAACAACAATGGGAACAACAACAAACAGTAACACAACACAACACAACGCGAGCCATTTACGTTGCGCATTTTAATAAAGTTAACTGCATTTTGGCATTGTGTGTCCAAAAACTTTCGGGTGAGTTTGAGGGGGAAACAGGGGGGGGGGGGGGATATGTTACCTGGTAGTGCGAGTAAGTCACCCTTTTGTCTGCCCCACTTGCACTCACCTTCTTTTGTTGGCGCTTTTCATTATCGTGCGCTGTGCTTTCAACAATGTTTGCAATGTCCTTGTTATTGTCCTGCTGCTCTTGTTGCTGCTCTGTTTACAGACTGCGTCGCGTCGTGTGCAGTTGATCATCATCTATTTTAATGAGCTTCAAAATAGAATTTCAAATGTCTTCCCAAACTTCAATTTGCCAAAAAAAAAAAAATGTATAAGTAGCAGAGAACTGAACAAAACCTTGAACTGTTACTTTCACTACCGTTTGGAAGATTCTTAGTAGACTCACAATTAAAAACGTTTTTCATATAATTTCTTTAAATAAATCTTTTATTTTAACTTTGCTTTTTCTGTAGAAGAAATTAATAAAAAAATTTACAAAATGTTTTCTTACATCTTTAAATCATGCCTTTTCCCGTCTTAACTTAAAACGCGCTCAATTAGATCGATTTTTACTAAAGTTTCTGTAAATCAAGTAAATTTTTAAATTATATCACACACTCAATTGTGTGATAATTTCAATAGTTTATAAGTTTTTTAAACTTGCTTTTACTTACCCTCTCGTTCAATCAATCATAATAATATTTCCTCGTATTTTTTAAAGGTTTTTTATTTAATACATTTTTCTGCCTGTTTACATGTTTAGCTGGAGGACATTGAATTGAATGTTGTTATTGTTTACAATAATATTTCCCATTTTTTGGTATTAACTAAACTATTTACATAGCTGCTAATTTTGATATAAGTACATATGCGACTTTATGTAAGTAATTTATAATTTATATATATTAATTTTATTTTAAATATTAATACGTTATGTTTATATAATAATAAGTTTAAGCCTTTTGGGTTTTTAATGGGGCTATTTGCTGTTGTTCTTGTTTTTGTTTTTGAAACACCTGTTTTGAAACTATGCTACACTTGATATACATGGTACGTATATTGAATAATCATAATATTGTTGTTGGCTTGGTTAATTGTTAAATATACATATATTTAATAAATTATTATGTATAAAATATAAGTAGCTTGGGTATTTTGTCAGCTAATAATAATAATATAATAATTAATATGTTTTTTAATTATATACAAAGCTCATTTGTCCTACATAATGTCCCATAATTTTACTCGCTATCCATGAACTTATTTTTGATATACTCACACTTTTCATTTTCCTTTTCTTCAACTTACTTTTACCTATATGTTCTCATATGCAGTTTGAAACCCAAAATACTTTTCGCCTGAACACAATAACAAAGACAGACAATACTTGACATATAAATAGATACGCATTATATATTCGTACTTGTTATTAGTTGTAATTGTTATAGCTACAGTAATATCTAATCGCTAATATAAAATGATATGTTTTGCTGTAATTTACGTTCATTTCTTTTTGTTCAAACTGTCTAGCTTGCAGTTGAAGTCTAGTACAAAAATACTGAATAAATTGCACTTACATCGCCCATACAATCATAACATTCCCCAATACACAAAAGCCAAAAGCAATACAAGTATTTTGAATACTGCATCTGCACACAAATCTATCTATTTGTTGACTTTCGATAGTAGCGATATTCTGAATATAAGTTCGGCTTAGATCCATAATTATGTCTAGACTTTATGTTGGCTTATTGCGGTGCCAGCGCCAATCCGAGACCATTCGACATCAGACTCAACGCACTCGCAGTGGGCGATGTTGCACTTCCAGCGGCCTCCTGAAAAAAATGTGTGATTAAAAAACAATTAGTAAAATTATTATCAAGAACAAATTTAGAAACATTGCAAGCAGTTAAAATTAAAACAATGAAAATGCAATATAACTTATAACTTATAAAATATTGGATATATGATAAAAAGAAAATGATTTTAAAATTAATTTAGTTTAATTTCAGAAATTTGATCTGGGAAAATCTGATTATTTATAATAATCACAATAAGTGATCCAAATTATATGTGTGCAAAGTATCTTTAAACTTTCCGTTTTTCATACTCACAATGCTCAGAGTCCTCACGATGCAGGCGCGCGTTGCCGGCGGCTCATCCGACTCCAATCCGGGCGAGCTGCCGCGCGAGGAGACGGAACCATTGAGCAGTTTGATGCTCATGTTGATGTCATCCGAGTGATGGGTCTGCGAGCTGCTCGAGAGTCGTCCGTCCAGGGACAGATCATCCCGCTGCTGATCCTGCAACAAAAAGACATTACACTTTTAGTTTTAGGTGTCACTCGGTTGCAACACGCTGCGACACGCACCTCCTTGGGGCTGCCACAAATTCCAAACTTGGCGTCCATTGAGTGCGTCTCAGTATCGCTGCTGACATGGCCATCGTTGGCGGCAACTGCAACAGCGGCAACAACAGCCATGTTGTTGTCGTCCGCAGCAACATCAATGCCGTTTGTGGCAAGTGGAACGTCAATGTTTCCAGCTGTGGGGGATATGTGTCCATTGATGTTGCTGTTGTTGCTGCTGCTGTTATTGTTATTGTTGCTAATTTTGTTATTGTTATTTGGCTCCTTGTTAAGTGTTGCTGACGTTGGCATGTGCTTTGTTATGGTTGTTGCCTCATCAGCAACAGCAGCAGCAGCTGCAGAGGCGTCAGCAGAGACAGCAGTGGCAACATTGGCCGTTGAAGGCGTCACCATTCCATGTCCATTGGTTGCAATTGCCGTTGTTGCATCGTTTGCATTGTTGTTGCCACTGTTGGGGCTGTTGCTGTTGCCGTTAGTGTTGCCGTTGCCGTTGCCATTGACAATGGCGGTGGCGGTGGCGGTGGCGACGCCAGCAGTGGCAGCAGCGACCTCATCGCCCAGCTCGTAAAGGTTAACCATGTGTGCGGCCTGTGCGTGCACCATCAAATCCCAAGGATTGGCGAACGCATCCTTGCAAACGGCGCAAAGCAATTTGGCGCTCGTTGGCGGCGTTTCTGTTTGTGTGTGTGAAAGCGAAACATGCAAGAATTAATTAGTTATTTAAGTTGGAATTTGCCAGGACAACAACAGAGGGGAGACAGTGCTGGCTGAGTCGCATAAATAACTCAATTTTAAATGAATTTGCAGGCAGCCAAAGGCGCAGGACATGCCGCAGACAGGCATTAAGACAGCCAGATGTTGCTGACTCCAGCAACAAGGAATCTCCACACACACACAATGTGCCTTAGATAAACACACACATATTGGACATTGGACATTGGACGTCCAAACGTTGCCTCGGTTGCTTGGCAAAAAGTGTTTAACAATCATAAATTAATTGCCGACAAAAACAAACAATCTAACAGCCACGCCTCTTTCTGCCCACTGGCTGGCAGCAGGGATAACTTACTTGCTGCGAATGCCACATCCTGGCACTTGCATGTGAACCTCAGCTTGCAGTAACTTTTCTTGTGGTCCAATAACTCAGACAGCTCGCCGAAGCATTCCCTGCAATTGCCGCAGATTAATGTATCCGGATTGCCTGCAATAATAACGAAATATGCAACAGACTTAATGCATGGATCTTAAGGCAATCAAGTGAGTCAGAGCAACAATAATAAATACAAAATACTTGCATAAATTAAAAAACAGCTTCTCTCTGATGAACTAACGTATAAATGCTAAGAATATGGGCTATTTATATATAAGAGTTATTATTGAATTTGACGAATTATATTTTTTGTAAATTCAGCATCTTCAGTCAAAACTTATAAAAAACTTAAAAAAAAATATCAAAATTTCATTCGATGTCAGTGTTTTCAAAATACTTTCTTAATGGATTTCAGAATTGTTTAGGTATTTTAGACTGAAGCTCTTATACAATATTTTTAAGGCCAACAATCAAGGGCGTCGGCAGGGGGGGCAGGGGGGGGCCATTGCCCCCCCCTTCACTCATAACTTTACATGATTTAGCTTCCAGATTTGGGCAGAAAGTCAATTTTGTTTTTTAAGAGTTATGCAAAAACAATATTAGGGTGTTCACTTGACCCTAGCAGCGTTGCAGGTTGAAAACGTTGCTAGCTTGCTGCGTGAACAGCGCGTTGCACATAATCACAGTGGGCTGTTTTTTGTTTACATTTTGCTGATTATGCGAAACGCTTTCCACGTAAAGCGCTGTTCCAGCAGCAAGCTTGCAACGTTTTCAACCTGCAACGCTGCTAGGGTCAAGTGAATACCTTATATGTTATATTATAGAGAGTTATTTTTTGCACTTGAAAATCATGGTGTTACAGTTTTAATTGTAGCCCTGCTATTTTACGAAGTCCTGAAAGTCAACGAATATTTTACCGCAGGTTTTCACTTTGCTCGTGTTGCAAATAAGAATACATTTTAAATCTTTATCAAGTGAAATGTACGTCAAATTTTAAAGAAAATTAAGATGGAAAACAAAATTAAAGGTATCTATTTATATTATAAGGTCATCATGAATTACTTGTTTTATGTGATTTAACTTTGTTTTATGTGCTTCTGTAAAGTGATGTTTTTTAGCATTTCTAACCTAAAAATTGTTGTGTTCCGTGGTAAAAAAGAAAAGTATGATTGCTTGTAGTTGGTTGTAAATTATATTAACGCAATGTTAATTGTCAATATAATTATAATGAGATGGTATTAATATTTTTTGCCCATTATTGCCTCTTTTCGTGAAATATCACATGTTGCAAGTGTGTATTTATGCGCAAAAATTTAAAAATAGTTTTCGGAGTCAGATGATAAAAAACAAAAATAAGTATAAATTCTATTTTTGCCTAACTAAATTGTATGTCAAATTTTAGGTCTCTAGCTATACATTTAGATTTGTTAAAATATTTTACACTTTTTCTTATATCGATCGGTCTAGATTTTTTCTCAGGCTTTATATATGGTATGCCCATTAAGTGTACCAAGTTTCAGGTCTATAGCTACATTATTATAATTTCTGTCAACATTATTGCGGCATTGTGAAAGTGAAAAAAAATGTTGGCCCCCCCCTGCTTGAAAAGCTGCCGACGCCCTTGCCAACAATGCTCGTAGAAAATAAATATTTATGACTTTATGGCAGTCATAAAGATTTGTTTTTCTCTATTTATTCTATTTTCAACAAATTCCAACTTAAAATCAAGTTTATTATTATAATTATTATCATGTATCAATTGTACATTATAAAATATATTTAGCCATAAATTAAAGTTTCGTATCAGTGTGATATTTTAATGGGCCAAAGTTTAATCTCGGCCTGCAGCATCTGTTTTCTGGTAACCACACGACGTTGAATTCGCGTCTTTGCCTTCGATTTGCCCAGGATCTTATTTTTTCGCCTTCGCTTACTCAAAACCACTTGTTTCGGGGAATCCTTTAGTTGAGTAAGTGAAGAATCGCTGTGCTTATTGCGATATCGCAGCAATGTGGCAAATGCATCGAACCGCAGATTGGGCTGCATGGCATTTCGATGTGATCGACTCTGTAGACTCTTCGGATGAAGAGATTCTAATGAGCTCTTGTTTTTGGGTTTTTTACTGCAACACGGCAGCTTTTTTGCTTTTGGCTTGGCAGTTGTTGTTTTCTTGTGTGTTGAGGGTGTTTGGGTGGTGACTTTGGTTTTATTTTCCGGTGGTGCACATTGATCCGTTGTCTTTGTCTTGCCCGAAGCCTGTTCATCCTCATATTCCTCAGGAGATGCATCATTCGATGACAATTTGGCAATGCTCGAACGAAGTTGTTGTTGCGGTTGTTGCTGCTGCTGCTGTTGTTGCTGCTGTTGTGGCTGACTCTGACCAAAATACTCGGCCAGTTGCTGCAGCAGCTGCATCTTCGCATAACAATTCGACTCTCCATCCGCTTGGGCAGCCAAAGGCGGCGCATCCCTCTCAGACATTGTCAACGCCGATTGTGGCTCTAGTTGTGGTTGGGATTGTGCAACTTGTGGCAAGTTCAGCGTCGGCTGTTGCGACTGAGCCTGCTGTGTGCCCTGGGATTGGGATGGTGCCTCAAGCTGCTCCATTGGCAGATGAACTGGACCAGGCATTTGCTGTATTGGCGATGGGGTCACTGCGGAAACCTGTGCCGCCAATTGCAAGTCTTGTTGCATCAACTGATCGTCCTGTTTACGCAGCTCCAGTTGCAGCTGATCGAGTTTTTGATGCAACTCATCTTTGGTTTCATCACGTACCTGTTGCTTTGGCTCCTCCTGCTGCTGTTGTAGCTTCAAATCAGCACTTAGCTCCCGATAATTCTGCTTCGTTTCGGCCAACAATTGTTTTGATTCCTCCGACTGCTCTGGAGGCTTCATGTTGACCCCCAAATCCACTTCAGAGCTGAGTTTCCGTTGACCGAAATTCGGACTTGGAATCATTTGCTGTAAGTTTTGTTCGCCGCTGTTGCTGTAGATTATTGGCCTGAGCTGGAAGTTGTTGGCCAAGAGACTTCCCTTGAGACTGAGCACACCATTCACATAGGCTTGCGGAAGTTTCTGCTGCGATCGAAACGGAAATGGAATGGAGCTGGACTCCAGTTGAGCTTGCGGCTGTACGACTTGAAAGACTTGTAGTAAAATTGCGATGAGAATGACGAGACAATTTGTATAAGCGCCAAGTCCGTGATGACGTTGATACATTTCTCATATTCAGAGATACTAAGCGATTCATCGTCATCAGCGTCATCAGGTATCGTTCTTTCTTTGACAAGTTTAACAAAGCCATAGGGTATGAATTTTAATGCTGGAGATATTACAAATCGAGTCGAATTTTTTCTGTGTACTTACTTATCTTAAAAATATAGACATCTATGGTTTTTTTCTTTTTACAACTCATACCACAACATTAACATAATTAATCGTTCTATATTTACTAAACTAGAATTCATGACAGGAATCTCTTCTCATATCTTATAACCTTATCCAAACCAACAAATTAACTTTTTCTTTAAATATAAAATATTGCAAGCCCAGTTTAATATGGTAAAATAATTGTAAAGCAAAGTAAAAATTAAATTGCTAGCAATTATTGCTTGTATCATTGCTAGAAATAGATGGAGGCAAACAAATGTAGTCAATACGAGTACTCACTGTAGACTTTGAATGGTCCCCAGTGTTGATGCAAACTTAATTGCTCCTGTGCCAGCTGTTGTTGTTGATGTTGCTGTTGCTGCTGTAGTTGTTGTTGCTGCTGCTGTTGTTGCTGTTGCTGCTGTTGATGCTGTTGTTGCTGCATCAATTGGCTATGCAATTGTAGCGGCTGCGGTTGCTGTGGGGACAATGCCAAAGTCAACGGTTGCAGCAGGCAACCCAACTGCTGTTGTTGTTGCTGCTGCTGCTGTTGTTGCTGGTGCTGCTGCTGCTGCTGATGTTGCTGGTGATGCGACGGCTGCTGGGAAAAGGCACCGTACGGCTCAACGAGCGCTGTTTGATTAGCAATTATTGCTGACTTTGTATTCTGTGGCGATGTCGTTGACTGTCCGGCGATGACGCTCTTCAACTGGAAACCCGTGGCAGCGGCCACAAAATGTTGTTGTTGCTGCTGCTGCTGCTGTTGTTGATGCTGCTGCTGCTGTTGCTCCTGTTTGAATTGTGACCAGTGAAGGGCACTGGGCGCTGCTGTTGTTGCCGCTGTAGTGGCCACTGCTGCCGCCGCATTCGACAGCAGATTCTGCTGATGCAGCAACAGCTGCTGCTGTGGCAACAAATTGGCCATTGCCGCCATGGCAACAGCAGCCACTTGCTGCTGATGATGATGATGTTGCTGCTGCTGATGCTGATGCTGCTGGTGTTGCTGCTGCACCGCCTGTGCCTGCTGCTGTTGCTGATGATGAACGGCAGCAGCAGCTGCTGCAGCCACCGCAGCAGCACTATGATGATGTTGGCCATGTTGCTGCTGTTGCTGTTGGACAGCCGCTGCCAAACTGTTGTTGCTGGTCATCAGACGCTTACGCTTCTTCGGCCGCACCCCGTTTACGCCCCCGCCGCCGCCCCGCAGCAATGCCGAGGAGCAATAGCTGTCGTAGAAGTAATCCCTGTGAAAATTTCAACAAGTGACAGCTCATTAGATGCGGTAAATGCTTTATTTGCGCTATAATTGAAGTGTCAATGTTGTTCCCCAAATAAAAAAGAACAATTGAACAACCCTGTTGCCTGTTGCTGGCCTGGCCAACAGTCAATATTTGTTTAGGACTCACTCCGGTCTCTATGACGTCGCTTCAATTGCCATTTGCCAATTATGTGCGACTTCATCCCCCTTTTAATAGAGCCCTTGCCATCACTCGGTTGTCTGTGATTGATACAAATGCCAGTCTCACCATCCATTTGTGGTCAAATATTGAGGCAGTTTTCATATCGTTTGGCGCCCAACGTGTGGTGTGTGGGCGCCAGCAATTGTGGCTTTTTCGGTCAGTTTGTGTGTGCGGTCAATGGGCATTTAAATGACAAACACGAGAGGCCACGAACCACCTGGACAACAGTCCGTAGCATGTTTGTGTTTTAATTACAATCAAGTTGTTGCCCGAATACTGTACTCCTACCTTTTTAAAGCCTTAACGCACTTGCCTTCGGCGTCATTAAGCTTAAATTAAATATTTCCACACGAGTGGCAAGTCGACGACGACAACGCCCCAAATAAATTGTGAATGTTGGCGGTTCGTTCAGTTCTTCGCTCAGTCATCATTAAGGCCGCGCCAGGGACAAACAAGTGCACATGTCAGCGCCAGGACGCCAGAAGACCAGGATATTATAGCATACATTGCAACTGTCAGTCACAGTCACCATCACAGCCCCACAGGCAGCAATTTTTTCACAGTTTCGTAGTGTGTTGACGCAGCACTCGAAACGATACACAACTGACCCAGACACAGACAGAGAAAAAACAAAAACTGAAGCAGAAACTGAAACAGAAACTGAAACAGAGACACGAGACGCAGTCGAAACTCAGGAAGTGGTAACGAAAATCGCATAGAGTTGACAGTCAAAATACTTTATGTGAGACAAAGGATACGAATACATATTCGTCCACATTCACATCCATGTCCATGTCCATGTCCATGCCCTGATGGATTGTGCCTTATTTATTTATTTATTTCTGTGGCTGTCGCAACTCCACCCACAAATAAACTTGCAGCCCATGTTCTGGCCCAGAGTTGATCCGTTAAATGATATGTAAATAAACTCGAAATGAGCGTCACATGGCATCGTTAAATTGTGCAAAAACTTGTGCCTAACTGCCTAAATGATGGCATTTATTTAAATTAAACAATTTCAAGCATGAAATTGTATTTTGGAAATTGTTTTTCGAGTCAACTTACCAATCGTTGCCGGTTTTGCTGACATTCTGCCGTTTTCTGCCAATTTGATGCGCCTTCGGCTCGGCAACCATGTTGACATCTGCAATTCAAAAAAATAAGATAAAAGTAGAGATAAATAACTCGGCTGTTAATCAAGGCAACGTTTTTTGTGTCTGGTAACAAAAGCAAATCTACTTTGTGCCAAAAATTCATAATACTTCTACCTAAAACAAAACATTCTCTGCCTTTGAAGTGACTGACTGCAAAGTAATGGAGACAATGGCATTTCGGGTTCCATTATTTCTCGGCTTAGACTTTTTTATTTTGTGTTGATTTTTCATTATGCAAATGTACTCACAGAACTCTTACTGATTAAAAGACAGCCTCTCTGTGCATTTTGTTGTCCAACTGCATTACGATAATAATTTAATCCGACTCACAATCATTAATCTTAATAAATAACACAACACACAGTTAACAGAGTCAGAAGACATTGTCAGATTTTGCATAAGATAAAAGAAGCCAATGGTTAAATTATTTTTAAGCCGAATCAAAAATGCTTTACCTGAAAAAATTAATAAATAAACTAAGAAAAACTAAAGTACACTAAGTTTAGTATTACTTAAAGGAGTTTTTCATATTTTTCGAAATTTATTTAAAAATTTCTTAGGCCAAGTAACATATTTGATTCCTCATTAATTTGAAGAAGAGTATTGAGAGCTGGGCACAAAATTCTGTCCGACTGCGTTAAACATTTCATTTCTCAATGAAAAGGGTGCGACTGTCGTTCGGTTTTTTATGAGCCGTTTTTTATTTGTGGAAAGTTCGGGTCTCGCGCTCGTTCATCATAATTCATGACAAAGTTTGAAGTGCGACGGCTGCGCCGCAGGGTGGCTACTAAAAAAAAAACAAGCAACGCTCCCAAAAAGACAAGCCCCCAACGAAGGGGAGGGAGAGGGAGGTTGTGGGAGTTGCTATAACTACAAATTACTGGACGTGGGGTGTGGAAGCTTTTTGCATTTTTCCGCTGCTCTTTCTGCCGTTTGTCTGACTCGCCCTGGCTGGGAGTGGAAAGCAGACGCGAAGGCTATAATTAAGATTAAGGATAAAAGCATAAGAAGGATTTCCACAAGTTTGAAGGCATTGCCCGAGTGTTCGGCAGTCCGGCAGCTCGAGCAAATCGGTTTAACGTTGGCCAGACCACATTCCACAATCCACAATCCTCTGAGCCAAAAGTCAATGGCGCGTAGCAATGAAATATTGCCGCGACCACTCAACTTGAGAGCTAAGAGAAAAAGAAAGCTCTGTCCTGCATTATTTTATTTGGATTCGTCTCTGTCTCTAATCAGTGAAATTAGCATGCCACATTTACATAAGCAGTGCACCCAGCTTCAGCTTCATCTCCAGCTTCTTCTTGCTTGAAAAATGCTTTTTATGAACGTTGTAAAGTTTTCATTGCCGCGTCAACGGGGCGTATGAATATATGCCATCTCTGCGTCATCATCATCATCATCTTTATCATCATTATCATTGGCTATGACATAGCGCACTAAGTGCATTAAGTTGTTCTTCACACGAGAGACACGCATGAAAGAATGCCAAGGAATCTCTACCGACTTCCTCTCAGTCTGTCTCTCAGTCTGCCTCTCAGTCTGTCTGTCTGTCTTCATGTTGCATTGCAGCTGCAAGTGACGCACGACGACGCCTGAAATTTCATTAAGCGTTTAAATTAAATCGACAAACAGTCAGTTGTCAGGCAGCCAGGTAGTCAGAAGGACAGACAGACATCCATCCCAGCACGGCACAACATTGAAATTTCATTAAAAGTATCGCACAAGGATTTATGTTTGCCGCACTTTAAGTTGCGGCCTGCAACTTCGACGACTTCCGCTGCACAAAATACGCAGACAGTCGACTGTGCTAAGATATGGCCACTACACATGCCAAGGATTGTTGCCAGCTCTTCCTACTTATTACTCAACTCTATTACTGCCCTCCAAGTCGTCTCTTAGACCCGAGTTGCTGTTTTTTTTTCGCGCGTTTGTTCGATTTTAGTGCAGCACTTCCGCAGTTGGCGGCCATTAACCTGGCGACTCAACCCCAACCACATCGAACATGCAACTGGGCGAGGGTTAAGGTCTGCAATGTCTATGCAAAACAACTCAACACATACAGCACAGAGGTAACTAACAACTTCATATCTGGCTGAAAATATGCAATATGCCAAAGAAGAATTTCAAGTTCTTTTATATTACGTGTATACCAGTAAAAAGGAAACTTGGCGATTGCCAAAGCAACACTTTGCTAGCATTTAAGTTCAACTATCTAAAATATCTTTAATTGAGACGTTTGGATATTTAATTTCAGCTAATACTTTTGATCTAGAACTACTCCCAAGAATACTTAAGGTATGAAAATATATTAAAAATACAAATTCTTATTAATTTGAATAAAATAACACCTTAATAACTTTTAAAATATGCTAAAGGTTGAAGAGAACAATTCTAGTTTATTGATATTACCTGAAAGTTTATACATTTGAAATGGGAGATTTTTAGACTTTAAGTACATTTTACACATATGTACCTGTTAAATTTCGATTAGAATCACTAATCAATTAGATTATTTTTGGAAATAATCGTAGTGATTATGTAATTCACTGTTGAAAAATATGTGATTAGTATAATGATTACGATTACAAAAAATCAGAAATAATTTACAATTATTACAATTATTCAAAAATAATCAGCAAAAATCAAAAATAATCAGAAAAAAAGTCAAAAATAATCCGAATCACTCAAAAAGATTATTTTTGATTTTTTCTGATTGTTTTTGAATAGTTGTAATAATTTTAGATGATTTTTGATTTTTTGTAATCATAATCATTAAATAATTTTGAAAAACCGAAAATAATCATGAATTTAATCATTAGTTCGACTTTAAAAAAAAACAATAAAGTAACTAATGATTATAATTACTAATCATTACTTAACAGGTATGATTTTACATAAAACAAAATTCTGCTCCACTCTGAAATTAAGTTTTTCTTTACAAATGCGATTTCCGGAATTTTTTTTTCAGATTTTAAGGTCTATTTAAATAAAAGTCTAAGAGGCAAAGTGAATAGAAAATATCCGCAATAAAAACTCAGTTTTTTCCTGGAAAACTTGGATGCTTAGACTTTTTCAGAAACTTTAGGGCATTTTAGTACATTTACAAATCCGACAGAATTATATGATAGAAAAAATTGTAGAAAAGCAAAATAAATTGCTGAAATGTCGGATAAAAAAAATCATCTAAACATACACATAGTTAATGGTAATAGGAAGAGGAATAAAAAACTCACCTAAGGTCTGGCTGAGAACCGTCTTGCCGTCCTCGCCGTGACAGGCGTTGCGAGCGTCAAACGGGTTAGTGAACTGCACAAAGGCGTAGCCCTTGTGCATGGAGATGCCTGCGGATGAATCAAGGGCAGCAACACGACAAGGTAAAATACTCGTAGGTACGATAGAAATCTAGGGAGGGGAGGGAAGGAACTTACCCGCCAGTCGGCCGTAGATCTGAAACATGCGCTCCACGTCCGTTTTGGAACATTGAAATGTATTCAGATTGCCCACAAAGATGCGCGAGTTAACCGCCTGCGGATCCTGTGAGTTCGTCTGGTTGGACAGTTTTGACAGCTTCATTGTGGTCGCCGCTGCCGATGGCGTTGCGGATGCAGATGCGGATACGGATCCGACTGAAGACGATGATGACGATGACAAGGACACGGGCAACGGCAACGGCAATGGGCACGGCAACGGCAACGTCAACGGCGCAGCCGCGGCGCACGTTTGTCCAAAGTACAAGAAAGCAATTCTGGCGGCTGCTGGCAACCAAGTTGCTATTTGCTATTCCTCTTTCCACTTTCCTCTCTCCCTTCTGAGCTTAGATTCCGCTTTGTTTATGGCTTTGTTGCGTCGCTGCAGCTTATTGCATTTGGACTGAGGTCTGTGTTGGGGTCTGTGTTGGCCGCGGATTTGGGCCTTGTCCTTGTCCTCGATGTCCTGTTTGTCCTTTGCTCTGCTGATTTTTCAATTTTTTACGTATCCAAATCTGTGAGCGGTCGGCTTGTTGTTAAATCTGTAAAATAAGAGCAACAACAGTCAGCATAAATACAAATTGACAATCACTTTTGTTTGTTCGTTTGTTGTTGTTTCCCTTCTGTTTGTTGTTGTATTGTTTGTGTTGCATTGTTTTTTGTTGTTGTTGCGGCTTAAATATCAATGGCGACAGTCACTGCGACTCCATATCGTTTGCCGTCAGCGTATTTATATTTCATTTATACCAAACAGCATTGCTTGTTTTTGAAAATTTAATCTTATCGCAACGCAATCAAAACCCCAAATGCCTTTTTAATTAAAAGCCAATTTTTTTTGTTAAACTCTACGAAATATGCAAAAGTTACCATAAAAGTCAGAAGATGTATTTTATTTGATTTTATCATTGGTGAAAAATTTTTTTTGAAAATATTTTTTAACTGTTTTGTTTGTAAGTTACAGCTTGGTCTAAAATTTTCGAAAAAGGGACTGCAAAATCGCATTTAGACAAGGAAAAATTACTTGAACGAAATTTAAAAAAATTTGAATGCAGAACTTAGAGATCAAACCATGATAAAAATGGCAATCAACTTGGAAATCGGATCAGTTGTGGCAAAGTTATGAAAGTTTTTTTTATCATTATTGTGTTTAATATACATTTGTATTTTTTTTACCGAAAAGGCAATTTATTTTGTGCGCGATTTTAAAATTAAATGTGATCTAATTGTTGTAAATATTTTACACAACTCAAAAGATTATTAGGTATATTATGATATTCTATAAGCATTATTTTATTCGTTGTGTCGGTATTTATTGGTTTTATTTAAATAAAATATATATTAAATAAATAAATTGTGCCAATATTTATTGTTTAAATAAAAATCAATACTAAGTGCTTGCTGCTTGGCATAACATGTATTCCAAGCAGACCACTTGAGCAGGTTGCACATGTGTTAAACGGCATGTGAAATGGGGAGCAAACTTCAAGCCCTACTTCAGTGTAATCCAAGTGGCAGAGGAGGACAGCGGTGGGCAGAGAAGAGGGGCAGAGGGGGACAGGCCAGTTGGTGCCTCGTTTGTGAGTGTGTCTCATATTTACGAGTACTCGTATGTTCGTTTGCTTTTACTTGGAACATGTTTTGTGCGTGTTATTAAATTAAATAACTTTTAAATGGCTTACACAGAAACGACAGCACACTCACAGTCAACACCTCACAACAACAACAACAACAACAACTACAGAAGTAACAACAACAAAAACAACAATGAAGGCGTTTTTCACGTTCGTGTAAAAGTGAAAAATTAAGCGTTTTTATTGCGCTTTTCGATGGCAACAACAACACTGCACAACACAGATCCAGGACTCAGAATCCAGTGACTGCTTCCTGGCAACATGTGTAGCCAATGTATATGTATGTATGTGTGTGTGAGTGCTTTGCATAGCACAAAAGGACACCACATGAAATAAAAATAAAACATGCAGCAATAAAAATAAAATACTCTTGTCGTAGCAAATTGTTAATGTGATTTTTATGCAATAGCCAAGGGCAAAACTGTGTGTGTGTCTATGTCTGTGTCTATGTGTGTTTCTTGAGTGTGTGTTTGTCTATATTTATAGGATATTTATGGTTGTAGCATTTGCTGTTAATTGCAGTAGTCGCACCTTAAACAGCAACGGCAACTGATTAAAGCCATCGATCGGATAACTTCAGCCATCAGCTTTATTAAAAGACTTGGCATTGTTTAGCAGCGCTTTAATCAAACGCAGATACAGCTACAGAAACAGATACATACACATAGATACAGATACAGCTATAGATACAGATACAGTCGTAGACAAGAGTTATTCATAGAGCTGTGCATTGTGCACCATTTATGATGAGTGAAAGGCGCTTTTATTTATTATAATAGCATTCCTGCCAGCCTGTTGTCATCAGCGTGTCCTGCCTGCATTCAGTCAGCCGCTTCATTCATTCAATGCTCCACACACTTTCCCCTCTTTCATACTGTTTTTTTTTGTTATCACCCTCCGTTGTCGTTGTCGCATTGTCCTTGCAAATGAAGAAACGTCGCCGTTGGCGGCTTTGCATAACAGCTCGCAGCTTCCTTGACGTCTAACGTGCCCCATTGTTGCATGCAACAACAGCAATCTCATATAAACAAACAACATGACAGACTCGACTCAACTCGACTCGGCCAAATCCAAAGCCGTATTGAATATGCAACACTTTTTGTGGCCTACTTTTTGGGGCGCTGCCTGCTGCACAAACCATTTTAATGAACTTGCCGCGGCTTTAATTAAAGCCAACACAAATAACAACAATGCTGACAAATTTAAATGGCGTTCACACACACACACACTTACACACACACTCAAAGCCAGGTTCCTTCTTCTGCCTAACTCTTTTGGCAAACCCTTCTCAAGTGCTTGGCAAGTGGTTAGTTAACTCGTCTCTTAATTATAATTAACTGCACTGCTGAGCGGCTGAGCTCAACCTGAGACTGTGTGTGTGTGTGTGTGTAGGCGTCTCTCGTCTGTGTGAACATACGACTTGGCGTGGCAAGTTCAACCGCAAGAAATTGTGCAGGAAATTGCTGTAATTCTTTCCAACTCTCCACTCTACTCTACTCTACTCAACTCTTAACTTGCAGCCTGCAGTCGTTTTAGGCCCTGGCTGCACTTCCTTTTTTTTTATTTCCAGCTGCCTGAGTGCAAAAGTAAATTAAGATGCCGAAGTAAGTAAAAGTCGTCGCGGATTAACTTGAAAAGCGCCAATCCAGCAGCCCAGGGCACATGTGTGAACATTGTAATTGAGTGTGAGATACTTTGACAACGACAAAGAATCGAATAACAGATACTCTTTATATGCAAAATTATACTGATGTTCAAATAAGTCAGTCATAGCTTAATTCTGTTAAAGAAGATATATACGGTGCATCAATCAATTAAATTCGAGATAATTTCGATTGCTAAATTTTTATAAATGTAAATTAAGAATTATGTTAAAGTGTAAAGAAATAATAAATAGAAAAAATAAATAAATAAAATAATAATTACTGCAGACACAAATCGAAAACTAAGTACTCTTTGAAAGAAAACTTTATAGATTTTTTATAGAAATTGGTTAGCTCTGAGTTCAGTTATGATTTTATAATTAAAATGCTAATAAATAAAAAAAAAAATTAATATAACAGAATCTTATATTTTAAATGCAATTGATAGCCTTTTAATACTGCTTCACTTCATATGCGTTAACTTACATATACTAAAATAAAAAATATATTAATAAGCTTTTAGTTATTTTATAGGTGCTTGGCAGGCTACATAAATAAATGTCTATACCCTTTCATAAGGGTAAGTGTAATTACCGTCCTGGCTGTTGGCATCCTGACAGCCATAAGGATGCTTAATGCGCTGCATTGTCTACGGCTTAAAGTCAACAACTTAACGGACTGTATTTTAAAGCCATTTTATTGGCTTGCGACGTGCTAAATAATGCAGCAGGCCATTAAGCGGGCCAAAAAGCTGTTGAAAAGCGACGCAACTCAGACTCCGATTCTGGCCAGGATTATGAGGCAACGCTAGGCGAGCGATCAAATGTCAAAGGACACATTTCATCACCCAGCCATGTTGCTATTTACTGCCTACAAATATGGGCGGAACATATCATTTTTTTGTATTTTTTGTTTCCTTTTCTTGTCTTTTACTCTATTTACAATATTTCTCGTATGTGTGTTTATGTGGCAGACAACTTTTCATTTCAAATTGCTCGAGGGGTGACTAGAGTATGAAGTATGTTTTCGGCATGTGGTTAGGGTGTTTGACTCTAATAGGGCTGAACAAAAAATTGAATAGACGCTGTGGCCACTGAAAGCCAAAAAGTCAACAAAGCGAAGAGCTTCGTGCTAGATAGAGCGACAAATAACCCCAATTGAATGGGAGGAATAGAGCGAAGGATGATGATGATGAGGATGGTGTTGGTAAAGGCATACATACATACATGTGTGTATTGACAGAATGGCCAACAACTTTATTCATAAGCAGTCAGACAGACAGAGAGACAGACAGACTGACAGACGTGACCTCAGCAAACCAAACAGATGCTGAAATTTGTAGAGAGGAGTTTGGCTCGTTTCAGTGAATGGAATTTATATGGTCAACATTCCGAGATGACTTCACGTCTGCGAGCGATAACTCAGTTGAGTTTATAGAAGCGTAAGAGCCAAAGCGCCTCACGGTATGCTACATAGTTTTTTTTATTTTTAAATTCCAATAAAGCGCTCGACAAATTCAGAAACGTTGTCGATAAGCAAGGAACGTGTCAGGAATTGTTGTTGTTACCGTATTTTTTATGGTTGTTGTTGCCATTCGTTTATGCTGTTAATTTATTGTAATGCGCAAAGCAATTTGCGAAAAAAAAAGAGGAATGAATTTACAAGCGTATTAAGTGCCAACTATTTGCATAAATAACAAGAAATTAATAACAAACACACGGCGTCATGGCAGCAGCCGCATAAAAGTTAATAATTGCTGCATGTCAACAGGCGGCCAATGGTTTCAGGAGAGGGGGAAAGGGGGTAAAAGGGGGGACATCGGCGACATGTGGCATATAAATGAAAAATATACAGTACTCTTACTCGCATATGGAAAATAATAATAAAACTACAGGCAGGCAAAGTGAAATGACATTTTATCACTTGACAGTAAATGCGTTTTATTGCGACTCTCATTAAACAAATTTAATTTGCAACATGCAACAGAAAGAAGTTCAGCGAAAGAACTGTTCAAATTATCAGAATTAATTTCGGAATAAATTTGTTTATCTCTATTTTTACAAACTAATAAAGAGTCCTATACACTTTAATGTATACAAAAACTCAATATTGATAAATTGTTCTAACAATTGCTTTATTAAGTTCGAAAAATTCAAATTATTCTTATTATAAGTAATCAAATTAGGATCCATTATTATATCAGGCTCTAAGTTCGATTAAAAGCTCATTGCTTGCTTTAATCATAGATATAACAGAAGCTTCCTTGATCTCCTAAAGCACATAAAAGCTTTAAATGGAATTACATGAATGAAATTTAAAAAATTGCATACATTTTATCTTTTACTCATACTAAAGCACATTAAAACTTCAGATTGGATTAAATAAATGAAATCTTCGCAGATAACAATTTGATTTTCTCATTAATATAAAAAGTATGTCTTTTTGACTGATATCATTCGATGCCTATTGATTTTATGGAGCTGCTGAATGCAGTTTTAAAGTATTTAATTCGCTGCATTTAAGGAGATTACAGCTTTGAGAACATTCGCATGAGTATTCGCATTACCGTTACCGTTACCAGCTCCGATTTCATTCACTTGTTTACACAGCAGTTAAAGTGTTAAATTTATTGTTGGTCAGCAGTCATGCGGCTTATATTTGTTTTTGGGTCGACATCGACAATGGCAGAGGCTAAAAGAGAGAGAGACAGAGTGAGAGGGAGAGAGATAGAGAGAGAAAGAGGCATCGGTTCAGGCTGCGGTTCTTTAGCTGTGCATTCATTCATTATAGTCGGACAATGTGAGTGTTTGTGAGTGCATAAGTGTGTGTGTGTGTGTGTGTGTGTGGGTTGATGTGTCTGCTGTGGCAATAAAAATGGCGTGCATATTTTTCAGTTTGTTATGCATTTCTCTGCCACTTTTGTTGCAACAACAATTATGAATAACTCTCTCTCTCTCTCTCAACCTCTCCCTCTTTTCACTCTCTCTCTCACTCATTTTCTGTCTCTGTCACGTAATGGCCCAAGCTGTGGCACTTGTGGGCGTGATAGAGGCCTTTGCGGGGGTACTCGTCTCTTTTTTGTTTTTATATATATTTCACTTCGCCAATTACGAGGCAACGACTGCGACAGTAATCAAATAATTGTTGCAGCTTCTGTCATATATTTCACGCTTTTACTTTAATTATTTGCACAGTTTTCCACATTTGGTAAAGAACATGTAAGCAGGAAAATACGAAATACCCTATGAAATTTAAAAGCAAAGTATTTTTACATTTAAACATTTGTTAAATCAAGCGAAATGTGAAATAGTCATTATTCTTTGCTTAATAACTCTGTAAATATTTACCAAATCTATAAAATAATATGTCAGTTAGATAAAAAAAATGATAAAGATACTAATGTACGTTTATTCAGATAGACTAATTGCATTTTATTATTCTACATATATGCAATATAATTATGACTCAGTTGTACATAAAATTTAGTACTCAAAGTTGGCGTGTAACCAACAGGAAGTACAGTGAAAACTCTAAATGTGAAAAAAGAAAATAAATATTTAAGCCTAAGCTTAGTTTGAAAATAAATAATAAATCGCTTAGACTGCAATTATTACCCAGATAATTTATAAAAATGTATTTTAATTTTTTATTTCTCTAACTGTCCGCTTAAGGTAGATTTTACTGTGTTGTAATGATAACGATAACACACACATACACACATATTGATGTGCCTTGCAACAATTGAACTGCTGATTTAATTGTTGTAGATATTTTATCAATTGTATTATCCACTTAATATATTTATGCAAATTTATTATAAACAACAATTTCAGCGGCTATTCAATTATCCAATTACTGCCACCAAATCAGCAGAAAAAAAAAATTAAACTTGAAATTGCGTGAAATATTTTGCGAGTTGTTGAAGTTGATGTTGAATTGTGTTTAATTCGCAACAATTTTCATATGCAAAAATATCTGTGGTCTATGTAGCGAAGTGGGCGGAAGATGGGGCGTGGTTGGGGCGTGGTTGGGGGGAGGCGGAAACAGGGAGAAACAACGCTTTGCAGCATTGCATTTTTGGCTATCGCTTTTGTCAGTCGCGGATGCGGATTTAGGTTTTTGGTTTTCGGTTTTCGGTTTCGGATTTTGGGTGTTTTGGTTTGAATGGGGTTTTGGTTTTGGTTTCGGTTTCGGTTTCGGTTTCGTTGTTACTGACCACAACAAAACCGTCGTTGTCGCTGTCGCTGTCGCCGCCGTTTGTCGATTTGTTTTGGCATCGCGTGCATTTTTGTGGTCCATTAAAACGGTTAGCAGCGACAACAACAACAATGTGATGATACCGTGGTAAATGTATCTTTATAAGTGCATACGTTATGAAAACTATTTCAGTCTGTTGGCGAAGAAAATTTCATGGAAACGGCGTACAAATATAGAAACATAAATAAAACTTGTCAAAAAAGACCAAAGCAAGGTCAAGTGAACGCGCCGACTGAAGAGCGAGGCAGTCTCGCTCTTTACCGCTCTCCTTCTCTCTGATTTGGTCTCTCTTAACGCTTGGCAGATCAAACGTCACCATTAGCGCAGCAGCGATGACTCACAAGGCGTACGACACACTCTGCCTAATATAAGCGACACCAGTGTTTTTTGCTTCTCTTGCTGCTGTTCGTGTGGGAGCGTGCGCGGCATACTTAGCCCAAGTCGCAGGGAACATGTGTGCGCGAGTGAGATGGCCAGTGTGTGTGCGCAGCTGTTGAGCGGCTGCAACAACAACGATAGCAATACAAAATTTTCTGTTTTACGCTCTCTGCGCTCAGTAACAGCGTCGATTTCACAGCGTTTGGGTGTGTTTTATTTTGTGTTGATCGTGCAAAATTTCTCTATGCGGGCACAAATTAATTACAAACAAGTGGCAAAAAGGGCAAAACTGCAATCTGCAAAAATTATCGATCATTAATCTAAGTCAAAGATTAAAAACAACTGCAAATAAATATATACATATATATATTTAAGTGTATACGTGCATATCTGTGTGATTGTGTGAGCAAATAAAAATTGAGTTGTATAATCGCCAAAACTTGTTGAACTCGCGCTGCCTCCCTCACACTTGTTTAACTGCTACGACTGCTGCTGCTGTATGAGTGTAAATTAATAAACTACTCGAACGTATAAAAGATACACAAAGAAACTAAGGCAGCAGCAACAACAACGACAAGAAGAAGAACAACAACTGAAGAGACGACGACGTCATGCAGGCAATCAAATGTGTTGTTGTTGGCGACGGCGCCGTGGGCAAGACCTGCCTGCTGATCAGCTATACGACCAATGCCTTCCCGGGGGAGTACATTCCCACCGTCTTTGACAACTACTCGGCCAATGTGATGGTCGATGCCAAGCCCATCAATTTGGGTCTTTGGGATACAGCTGGCCAGGAGGATTACGATCGACTGCGTCCACTGTCGTATCCACAAACCGATGTCTTTCTCATTTGCTTCTCGCTGGTTAATCCCGCCTCATTTGAGAACGTCCGCGCCAAATGGTTTCCTGAGGTGCGTCATCATTGCAACAATGTACCCATCATTCTCGTGGGTACAAAGCTCGATTTGCGCGACGACAAGCAGACGATTGAAAAGCTCAAGGATAAGAAGCTAACGCCCATTACCTATCCACAAGGATTGGCCATGGCCAAGGAAATTGCAGCAGTCAAATATCTGGAATGCTCGGCTCTCACCCAAAAGGGCCTAAAGACGGTCTTCGATGAGGCCATTCGCTCGGTGCTTTGTCCGCCAATTCGTCACAAACGCAAGCCGAAGTGCGTGTTGCTCTAAGGCGGAGGAGGAGATTGCAGAGCTTTAATGTTGAAGAGAGATGGAGAGATGGAGAGAGGTGCAGAAAGTTTGCAAAAATTCATTCGCTTTAGTTACAGTTACAGTTTAGTGCAGTGTAAGCAAGAGAGACGGACAGACGAAGAGAGAGAGAATCACGCACAAGAGCAAAGTATTCTTTATGTGGTTTTTGTTGTTACATATGTGTGTGGGGGGCAACGCATTAAATTTATAAATTGAGGGAGGGGGGCCACAGTCTACAAGTTGACATGAATACATAAAAATACAAAAGTATACAAACATGCATACATGTGTATTTTAATATAAATACATACATATATACAGGGCGCTGAATGGAAATTGTATGACAAATGCGTTTAGAATTTCTATGGAAATGGAATAATAATAAAATGCTATAATTAATTGTAAATAAATCTAGATGATTTCAAATTTGGTGCAGATAAGAAAAGCTAGCGCCAATCGCTTATCGATTTGAACAAATTTATTGCACATACCTAAAAATAGGCCCCAATTCATAGAAAAAAGGAAATCTTACAAAAAGAAAAGCATTATTTACTTTATTATCATGATAATAGTCTTCCAAGTCTAACAAATTGTTTAAAAAGAAGGAATAAACAATAAAATAATGCCTTTGACTGCATTTTTGTCTTAAACGAGCGTAGTTTTATAATTTATTTTATATTAATGATTTTAATGTACACTAAATACAATAAAAAATAAATACATATTAAGCAACTAAATATGACAAACGCTAATTTAATGCATCAACTTTTGCCAAAATGTGCTTTCGTGTTTATCTATACATTTATTTAATAATAAACACTCATATATGTTTATGTAAAACTGTATTACAACAAGGAGGAAAATACAATTTATTTATATTAACACATAATTTACTGTTAAAATGTGTAATAAAACAACAGCAAACAAAAATTGTAAATAAATATAATACAAAAAGCAAATGATGTGTGATTTTATGTGAATTATGTCGGATAATGCCAACATGTACATATATTTATTGGGTTTAATGGGAACAATGATAAAAAACAAAATAAAGAGAAAATATATGTACTATTTATCATGGCATACTTTTAGGCGCAACTATATTTCATATTTGCTATTCGCGTGCAGCTTTAATCTTATCTGGTTATCGAATGGTTATTACCCGAATTCGTCACAAAATGTTGATAATTACTTCCGTTAGTTCAGCGGATGTTGTGTGTGTTTTTGACCAGGCCTAATCATAAACAATATGAATTTATTTGAGCTGTTGATTGATTGCCAAATTGGGCCGCATGGGCGGCAGAATGAATGTCTGTAGAACTGTGTGTCTGTCTGATTGTCTGTCTGTCTACCTGTCTGTCTGCCTGTTGCTCGTTAGTGGCCAGTGTGAATTTGACAAATAATTACGCACAGCAACCTGCTGTGCGTCTCTGGCCAAGACAGGACAGCAAATTCCCCTCACTTGGGATACATTTCACATACATAATTCCTCTTCCCCTTCGTACACACGAAAGCAATTCAATGCCAGTGACATACGTGCGTTTTGGGACTGATGGATGTGCCTCCTCCTCATTCTCATTCTCATCATCGTCATTCTCATCGTCGTCGCCGTCGTGTTTTGTCTGTGGCGCGACAAATCGCATAATTGACCCAAATTTCAAAGCATCAACAGAACTAAAACGCAGCGCAGGCGTTGACAAAGTTGAGCATTAAAGGGGACAAGGGGAAGGGAATTCACCCCCAAATCAGAACCCAAAATGCAATATGTAATTTCAGTTTTGTAGCTCTGGCAATTCATACGGCTTTTAGTTGATTTAATTAGCTAAAGAACAACATAGAAAAATAGAAAAATACTAAAACATGCACCTTTGGCACACACAACACAACGACAACATAACACAACACATACAGATAAATTGTGTTGCCGTTGACAGGTGTGTGGAATTTACAGCAATTTCATGCTGTCTCTTTTCATGTAATTGCAAGTCGAACAATCTTATCTACTGGCAACAATCTATCAAAGTAGCATTAGACTACATTGTAGTCTCAGTTCAAACATAAAGGAAATTGGCTGAAAATTTAGCTCTTAATTCGATACGGAATTGAAGTAGAAAATTCATGTACATTTGCATATGTGGGGATATTGGTATTCATGTAAAATAATAATAAGATGAATTTGATATTGTAGTTCATCTTTATGTCTTAAACATTGTAAATTTTAATCGTTTAAAAAAGATTGACTTTTTGAAATTTATTGCTTAATAATAATGCCAAATTATTGCTAACTATTACCAACAAAATCACTAAAAAATTATCATTAAATAAAATATTTGAATATTTCATAGCATGAATAAACTCAATGTATCTGACAAAAGTAGTCGTAATTACGATATTTCAGGTATCTCTAATTAGTAATTGAATTCGGTTTAATTTGTAGCATTTTTCCGATGACTCCATCAATGGAAATCTCTGGTGTAAACTTGGCCAGAATGCATTGCAAATTGCCATGGCATGCAAATTCATTGACAACTGTCGCATAATTATGCAACATGCCACAAATTTATGCAACGTGTGCAACGTTAAATGAAAAGGTTCCTAAAATTGTGAGGGGTGTGTCCTTTAGGACCCTTTTTGGCCAGGACATGATGTAGCCGCAACATTCAATAGCAAGTGCACATTAGTCGCACGCGCAATTTGCCAACTTTGATTCGTTTAACAATTTGGCTAAATCAATTATACGCACTGCGCACACCAAAACCTAAAACCAAAACGAACGAACGAACGAAACGTTTTCAGTTTTTAGCTTAATTGAGATTTCCAGAAGCAATGTGAATGTGAACATTTTCGAAAGTCCCCCGAAAAAAAAGAAAGAATTTAATACGAAAAATTGTTGGGTCGCAAGTGTAGAACGCAATTCGAGGCATTTTCATAGCGCAGCCACAAATTTTCTGCAAAATGCCAATAAAATACGTTTCAACGAAAAAATTCCATTTGAAGAAGGTAGCAAGAGTGCTCTAAAAATATTTCACACTTCCGCCGCTTTTGCCACTGACAGTGGCAGATGGACGGTGGCAAGGTGAAGGGGCAGGTGGTGGGAGAGGGGGAAGGCCAAAGGCCACCTGAGCGCATTGCGCGCGTCTGTCAGCGACGTCAACAGGATATGACAAGGTTGCCCTGCCACACTTGCCACTTGCCCCCACAACTTTTGGTAGACTCGACTCAACTCTGCTGGCTACTTGTTTCAACATACATGTATGTATGTATTTCCAGCGGCAACTTCCTGCCAGCGCCTTTCACAAATTATGATGATGCGGCCGAAATGCCAAACATCCCGGGCACACAAATATGTGTGTTGTGTTCGTGCGTTGCCAAAGTCCTCCACAGGCCAACATAAAACAGACGCCTTCTCTGCCCTCTCTGCATAAGTGTGAGTTTACCCCTTGCCCAGCCAGAGTTACCACAACATTGTCATACTGTTTGCAACATACAGTCTCTCCCAGTTTATATGTTCCACTACATATGTAAACTAATTAATTTTTTAATTATATACATATATGTATATGATAAACTATTAGGTGTAAATAAAAAATAAAATAATTAATGTTGGATTTAGTTTTAATGATAATTAATAAATTATGATCAAATATACCGTCAATTATTTCATTAAATAATAGTCTGGGAGCTACTGTATTTACAAGTAAACTCTATTACCAAATCTGTAATAATTCTGATCATATTTATATAAAATTAAATTTAAAAATAAAATTCATATTTGATATAAAAATATTAGGTTTTTAACTGGCTTATAATTTTGCAATACTGATTTTTTATGAATTAAATTCTATATTTAAAGGGATTTAAAATTATTAGCAATTAAATTTATAAGTATATGTAAAAAAAAATAGAAAAATGCTTAAATCATTTTCGATTATTTCCATCTATGCTATACTGAATACTAATTAAGACATATATAAGTAAATGTACACTTTGTGCACTGAGAGTATCAATTGGTACAACATGACAACATTGCACACTCCTTTTTCTACAAACTGGCCCAAAGGGTTGCCTAGGGACTGTTCAATGTATAAACACTCTAGTTGAATATGTTAATAACAATTTAAGGTTTAATATTGTTTGGCATAAACCAAATGCGATTGCAATTGATATTGATGTGGCTAGTCGATGGTGAATAGTGGATTAGGGCGGCTAACATGACTCGCAACGTGGCCAATATCCGTTGCAGTCATGTCTTTGGCTTGGCTTGGCCAACTGATTATCTTTGTCATGAGTTGACGTGGAGCTAAAGGATAACATGGCGTTGTGTTGCGTTGCGTGGCGGGGCGAAAATATGAGCATGAAAAGTCAGTGCACAAAACTGGCCACAGGACATGCTGGAGGAGTAATGAACTGCGGCTGGCAGACAACGACAGCAACAGCAACAACGACAACGACAGGCGACTTGTTTGTCCTGCCGATCGATGGAGCGCCCACTGGAGTGTATTAAAAACAAAGTCACAGTGCGTTTGACTCTCTGTCCTTCCTATATTACATGTGTGTGTGTGCGTGTCCTGGAGCTGCAACATTCACAACGTTGTCGAAGCTGTTGTTGCTGCCAAAGTCAATGAACAGCGACGAGGGACAATGCGACAGGCGGCTCACCAAACACAGACAGGCTGGCAGTAAGGTAGGAGATAGACTGGAGGGAAGCGAAGGGACAGGAAGAAGCAGGACAGACTATCGGAGAGACCCAGACCAGGATATGAAGCGTGTGCGAAAGTTTGCCACAATTAGGATGCTGCAACTGACGCTGCAACTCTCAAAGCAATAAAAAAGTTTAAAGTTGCGTTTAAAAATTCATTTCATAAATTTACAGGCAACAAACTTTGATTCAAGTGTCTGGGCGGCAGTCAACAGCGACGCCGACGTCGACAGCGACGGCGACTGCGACACGTTTCCGCCATTTTGTTGCCGGCAACTTGTTGCGCCATTGAGCGCTTTTGAAATGTTGACAACTTTCAGCATGTTCGAAATTTCCGTTTTTGCCGACTGCCAGACGAAGCTGCCTCAAGCGTTGAATAACAGACAGACTGACATTCAAATCACACTACAAGTGTATGTATGTGTGTGTGTGCAGGTGTATAAGTTGCACCTATGAATACATATGTGTGTGTGTTGTGCTTGTGTCTAACTGACAGTTTTTAGTTAATAATGAAAAGTGCGCTAAAAATACAAATAAATTATATTGAAATGGACAGCCAACGAGACAATAATGATGATCATTATCATCATCATCATGAGAATGTGTGTCTATAATCATAATGATGTTGTGGCAGTCAACTGAAGCACTTGAAAGCGCCGCAGGTGAACAGCGAATCCAACTGAAATGCACACAACAACAATATATTCCACATATATATAAATATATATATTGTTACATTATTGTTGTAAATGTTTTAGTTTTTAGCTATTTTGGGTGCCTCCCCCGCCGAGGCAATTTCTGTCGTTGTTGTAATTTTACAGTTCATATATTTTGTGATTTTTGCTTCTTTAATTTAAATAAATATTCACACATATATATTGTATTCATATATATATTTATGCTGGGCTGTTTATAAACATTTCGCAACCACAGCAAATTTATTTATATTAGAATAATTGAAATGCACCTCAAGTAAACCACAATAAATACTCACAAGTACACAGAGAAAACTGCTGAGTAGACGCAAGTTGAATTTTGAATCGGAATGGAAAATGGGAAATGGGAAAATCAAAGGCCAATGAGATAAATTCGTTTAATTTGATTAGCAAGAATTGTATAAATACGAATATTCGCATCCTCTTGGAATAACCCAATTATTTAGCCAGCTCGCAGATTGACATTAATTGTTTAAATTGCATTCAAAATAAACAAAACTAAATATTTGGTAATTATTATTTAATTGCAGAATAATCACAAAAGTTAAAAGACTGAAGGCGCTAATGTTTGACTTTGAGCTACTTTTTATGAAGCTCATAAATACATATCTCAACTTATACATATACAAAATTATGGCAATTACGTCTTATGTAAAATTGTTATTTGATTAGCATTTATGTAAATTGTAATAATAATTATAAAATTTTAAGTTTATGCTTATAATTTTGCAAGCTTATATTTTTTAGGGAATTACTTTGATTTTCATAAATTAATGTAATACGTAATTACTTTTGTCATTGATATATTAATATATTTAAATATATAATTGAAAGTAATCTCAAATTTTAATTTTCAGGACTATTTACTTGAAGAGATTTAATTTTAAAATTCTGAAGTACTCGTATTACAATTGTGTTATATTCTCCAGGGACACTTTATCACGCCATGCCACGGCTTTAGGAATTGTCAAAAAATGAAGCTACCGCTAAGTGGTTTTATTTTAAATCTTTCACGTACACAACAACACCATCCCCACCCAGACAACTAAACTCATCCCAAACTGCAGCATACAAAGCAGAAAAAATAAAAAAATAAAATAAAAAAGAAGAACTCGCGGCTCGGCCTTATGACAACAAGTTGCTTTTAAAAACTCAACTGTCGCGACAAGTTGCAGGAGAAATGATTTGGTTTTGTTTTTTAGCTGTTTTGTAAATGTCACTCTTCATTTGTCAGTCGCACCCACTCAGTACTAGGTCTCTCTTTGGGTCTGGGTCTGGGTCTGGAACTGGGACTACAACTGGGTCTGTGTGCCTGTGACGCCTTCAAGTTGGCTTAAGTGGCTTCGTTGTCAGACTCAGTTCATTTCTCGGATTTGTACATAGAGCATGAAATATGGCCCGCAACAAATACCAAGTACAATTTAATCTGTGCTTTAACGTTTTGCTGGCGATTTGCCCGCTCGGAACACCCGCCTGCCATTGCACGTTATTGATGGACGTTTAAATTGCAGTTGAAATTAAAAATTTCCCATCGAAACACGCCACGTCTAAGGACTAAGGATCTGTTGTGCAAGTAGTGAGAATACAAAATACGAAGAGAGCTTATAAATATTTATTATACTTTTTCAAGGCCTCATTTTGATTAATTTATCAATCGATTCGCCGTTGAGCCTTGACATGAAATGTCTGCGTTGAATTTATGATACAACATTTCGAGTAACTAGTTACGAGTTACGAATATCTGCTAATTATATTCACTTCGCTTCAATTTCATTCGCTTTTGCCCAAGTCAAGTGGCTCACAGTCGCAATCAATAAACCAAAATTCAAGCCAAAATCCTTGGCACATGAAACCAAAACACGTAAGCCTCCTAACAAAGGTCAAAATGTGCATGGAATTGGCAAAAACAACAACTGGCAATGTAGTGAGAGTATTTTTCACGCCATTGGCAAATGATTTCCTGTCAGGAAAACATCAATCAGTTAATAATACACTACACGTATTTACATACAAACATATGCCCTATGTTATTTTTGTATTTTGATTTAATATAGAGAATATTAAGTTAATATTAAATTGTTTTCTGAGTAATATCAGACATACATATTTGTAAGTACTGTCAGTTTATCTTTAATTCTGAAAAATGTTTTAACAACAAATGTATAAACTGTAAAATATTCTATGAAATTAGAATTATAATTTAAATTTCATAGAATTAAATAACATAAATAAATAAAATCGTTGGAATTTATTTTTATACTGAATTGAAATTCCATTATGAATCAGATACAAAATATATTCTCACTCTATACTTAGAATTAATTAGATATATAATTCTCTCTGAATGTAGTTTTTATGTCAGTAAATTGAGTATTAGTTGTAAATATAAAGAAATTATATCTAAAGAAAAATAATAATCTGAGAAGAATTAATAATCTGACCCTCTTGATTTTAAATGATCGAATGGAAAAATTTAACACGTAATTTTAATTAGGTCCATTTAAGTTTCCATTCTTCACTTTGTTGCTGAAATAACTGTGTTAAATTTGTTTCACTTTTTAACCATTTAAAAGCTGTTAACTGTGTTTTAACTGGGCTCCAATTAGTAGTCCTTTGACACTCATTTTCCCATTGAAGGCAATTGGAGCGTGCAGCTCATTGAGCTTTGTTCTGACCTGTTCCATTCTGTTTTGTTCTGTTCTGTTCTGTTTTGCTTCTGGCCTTGTCTGTGGTTGGGCATCTTGTTTAATTCAAACTGGCAATTTACGGTTACATTAACCCACAATGCACAGCTCATAAATTAGCGAGCATCTCAGCACCTGTGAATTGCATTTGCAATTGCAATTGTTGGCCCAAATGGTTTTGATATGCTTGGAATTTTCCATCATTCACCCTCTCAATTGCCCTCGCCCTCGGCCTCACCTCACACCTCAATTCATAAATACAATTTTGATTTTTGATTTTAATAGCTGCAGTTTTTCTGAAGGAAAGGAATGAGGTAGGGAGGGGGGAGACCTGTTTAGATGCAAAGTTAATATGGCGGCTGCTTTGATGCTGCAATCGCATTCTGGCAGCCCCTAAGAGAGGCGGTGCCCAGGGGGAGGGGGAGGCGGTGCCCAGGGGGAGGGGGAGGCGGAGGGGCTGATGCTGTAACTACACAAATATGCGCAGGTAATGTGCGGGATTTTTGATTCAGATTTTGCTTCACTATTTCGTTGAATTTCCATTTGGCAATTATAGCGTTCAGTGGTGCGACGATGACAAAGCCGTTGAAATTTTTATACTTATTATCGTTACAATTTGGTGGCTATCGAATGCGCAAAAGGCTGCTAACCAGACTACAAAATATAAATTAAGCGCACATAAATAAACAGGCAACCGGAAAAGTGGCGAAGAAAACTTGATTGGCCAAGTGACTCAGTTTTTCACGAACATCCAACTCGATGGCACTCGGTGTTGGCCCCGTTTATCCAGATACTCGAACTACAAACGAGTTACTGCAAGGCACAATTAAAATGCCATAAAGTTCTTCACGCGCTTATCGACGTCATAAACTATTTCACTAAATACATAAACTATGTATATGCTTGTTTTATTTTTTTGTCCAATCGTCACCTAAACACATGCTTCCAAGGACAACAACAAACTCAGGTGCTAGAAAATATATTCAAGACTCAGGTGAAATAGTTCTTTGTTAAAATATATATTTATTTTGTAATACTTATGTATGTTTTTAGAGAATATGCTTGCATTTCACAATATAATTGCATTCAATTTCATTTACAATGGTCTACAATAATTAGTTTAATTGCATTTGGCATAACAAACTTCGGTAGATACATATATATATTTATTTATCATAATATTATATAAATGTATTTATTCCATAATGTATAAAGACTGCTTGAATTTTACACTGTTATTTTATTTAAGTCCATACTCAAATCCTCGCAAGTGGAGTCTTTTAGATACATTTACATATACACATATTCCACCCAACTTTATTGCATTAAAAACCTATCTAAATTATTTGATTACCTTGTAAATTGCGTTCATACAATCATTTCTATGACCATTATCCTCATTATATTATAGCAATGGAATTGCAATAAAAACTATTGCCTGCTTTTGGGCGCCCCTAGCGTGCGGGCCAATAAGTCGCAATTCGATTTTAATAAACCGAGGGCAGAGGGAAACACTTGAGCCGACATTTGTCAGGCCTAGAACCATTTGTTGGCCATAACGCCACATGCCACATGGCCAACTGGAGTCTAGAGGGGTAGGGAAAGGGAAAGGGGGGTTCGTCTGGGTGTCCACATTCATAACGTCATATCGCAACGTTCATCGACACTAACAACGTGACGCGGCCAATAACCAAAAACTAATAGCCATAAATGTTGGGATTTTTACCCAGGAAAATAGGCTGTAAAAATTGCGCTACCCCCACACAGTGTGTGTTTAACAACTTGTTAACATGTTGACTGTTGCAGTGTTGCCTGTCTGTGTGCGTGTGTGTGTATGTGTGGAAATCAGGCAATCGACTGTGAGCCACAAACCAAATAAACACCCTTGACATTGCCCAGCCACAGGCGGCAAATTTGCGGTTTTGGCCATAATATGATTTAAACAGCGGTTAAATGTCGTTTGCAATTTATTCGATTACATTTCAAATGGCATCAGCATAATATGGCCTATAGATCAGAGCTTCTGATCCACAGTAGTAAAATATATATATTTACTATTTTGGCTAATTAGTTAAATTTATAACTCTGGGTATTAGAGATCAATCTATTTGGATTGCTGGCACTTGGCCCAACCCAAGAGACAGTCAATCAGTATTATGGCCAAAATAGAACACGCTTCACAGCAGATGTTGCACATAGAATGGTACAATCGGTTCACAGGAATTAAAAGTCTCACATCAATTAAATACGATTTTTACCCGGAAATTGCAATAAAAAAGAAATGAAGTGATTAATAAATCAGGCAATCGAATTTATTAGCCATTATGCAAATATACGAGGCGTATGTGTAATATTTGATTTGTGTTTGCCATTAAAAAAATAATCAATTCATGTGTAAATCTTTGAGGCTGCAAAATGCTTGAGCATAATTATTTAAATTGCGAGTATGCTCAAATGGTAATTTGTTAAGTTTATTAACAAAACTTTTTATTAACAAAAATATTTTTAATAAAATCATAAAAATTTTACTTTATTTAAATAACCGAAGACGTGTTTTTGTTTGTTAAAATAAAAATGCTTTTTTTTTGTGTAAGGATTCGAGAATAAATAATAATTAAAACTCAATTAAAAGTTCTTTAATTTATAGTAAAATAAATAGCCCTTTAAAGTCTGCAAATTGTGTTGCATTTACCACAAATTATAAAATGTCATCGCATTCATTTGAAAGCTGCCTCGGCTCATGCCCCAAAAGATTGCAACATTGGTATTTAAATTTGTATTGTTTTCGCTCATTATTATGCTGTTCAGGCATGCCACAGAAATCTCTTTCACTTGACTTTCACGTCAATTTCATTTCTCCGTGCCACAGTCCAATCACCTGAACAATTTTGAGTGAGATGAAATCATCGCTCAATTCACTGGCGTCCGATGCCATGAGAATAATGTCACATTTTTTGTCAGAATTTTTGAAGTTAGAGTTGTCGAGAAACTTTTATTGGTTGCCGCGCGAATTACTTTTAAATTTTTTTAAGCTATACAATATCAATTATTATTTAAATAAATTGAATCATATAAATTAAATAAGAATTCAAATGAAAATTTGATATTTTGCAATGATAAACTTAAAAAAGTTGCTAAACAAACCCTTGGGAAATTTAATCTGAGAAGGGGTCAACCCTAGCAGCCTAGTTCGAAAGGGTTGATGAACATGCTAAAAAATCTAAATCACACGAATTTCTGTGGCACGGAGAAATTTTCGAAGTGGAATTGCTTTTCTCTGAAATCGCTTTCACTAGTGATTTCTGTGGCATGCCTGGTTATTTATATTTATGTGAGCAAAGTATAGTCTGCTTTTTTTTGTTTGGTTTGGCTTGGTTTTATTTTGCTTTTGCATTTATTTGTGTTTTTATTTGTATTTTTTGATGTCGTCGAATACTCGTACATGTTGCGTGTTTTGCCGCCGTGCGCTGCTTTGGGCCTGAAACTTTTGCCACGTAAATGATTTGTTTTGTCAATTATTTTGTTAGCCAACATGCAACAAACAGGCCGCAGGAAAACCAAACAATCTGCCAACAACAGCAAATGGAAACAACTGATCAGCTGATAACATCAAAACAATGAGGGATAATTTCAGATTCACCAGCCAAGTTTTTAATTGAGAGGCGTGGCAAGGTAAATTGCATAAGCCATAAACAATCGACGTTTATGATATGCCAACTGAGTTCTCTGATTCTGACTGATCAGATAGAATAGAATGATCCCCCTTTGGAGGAATACTTATGAAGTGGCTGGCTGTTTAAACAAGTGCGTTCAATTGCATAAATATTTATGGCACCAGACAGAAATACAAAAATCAAAGCGGCTGGCAAAGTCTGCTGATTATTTATGGTTAACAGCCAGCCAGACGATTGTGACTGGGTCTGGAAATTTGTATTGAGTATTGAGTATTGGATATTGGAATTGAGTGTTGGATGGTGAAGTGACGCAATGGAGCACTGAAAAAACACATGTGCATTGTGTTGTTATGCCTTCAATTTATATTTCGAAATTAAATTTAATGCATAGTTGTTATGGGGCGTTAGCAAAAAGCGGCCAGAACTCATGTCGCATCTGAAATAAAGAAATAACAACAGCAGCAACAAAAAAATAAAGAAAGTCCAAAATTCTGAACAGGCAATTGAGTGATGGATTGGCCATGGCACCCTCAATAACATCTCTCAGACTCTATTTTTTTTTGGTTCGTTTTTTTTCGGAAATTCTTTCTCTGTATGTGCCTGTCTTTAATTAACATGCGCGCTTTGGTTTCGATTCGGTTTGTGACACATTTTTTCTATTTTTTTCTTTTCATTTGGGACATTTTTTTAGTGATTGAATCATATGGCAATGTGTTAAGGAATGTGGTCAAAATGGAGGTTTACCTTTTTCAATAATATCAGCATTCACAATATATGTAAAATTAATTCAATCAAATGTTTAACACTTTTGCTATAACTTTTTCAATTCAATTTGCAGATCTTTCGGTTTTCAGCTATAGCCTCAGGCAATTTCTCAATTCATTGCACACAATTTTTGCGACACTAATTGCACTTTTAGACGCAAATCGCGATAACTCAAAATAAGACACAACGACAACAACAGCGAGACACGCACCAAACACACACACCTCAAAAATTCTTCATTCAAAAATTCATGAAAATTCGAGCAGAAAACACGTCCGTGTCAGCATGCGGGCCGTTGCCAACTGACGCGATATTCAAACGGATTCGGGACTGCCAGACTGCCAGCTAACGGCAAATGCGAACGCTAAAACGAACGCGCAGCCGAAGGGCTGTCGGCATTCGGCCAGGCAGCATTCGGGTTTTCAGTTCGGCCGAAGCGACGATGAAGAAAAGCCGGCAAAACAAAATGTAAATAACAGTGCTGTACAGCGGACGAGGGGAGGAAGGGAATTGGGGGGCAGGGGGTAGCCGGTTGCCGGCTTTTGGTTTCAGCTTGAGCCTGGCAGATTTACGCTGGCAACCGACTGACGACTAACCCAACCCAACACAACGCAACCCACTCTTAACACCTCCCCCCACTTCACCGGCCCCCACTTCATCCCCCTCTCAGCCAACACCCTTGTTTGCGTTGCGGCTTTTCGGGGTTGCAAGAGTGTGTGCATGTGTGTGTTTGTGTGTGTGTGTGCGTTTGTTTGTATACACTTCGGCTTGGCCTGCAATTGGCGGGAAACTTTGTGGATGCTATTCATGTTGACTCAGCATAGTTTAGCAACATTTTGTGTATTTTATGACTGTCCGTCCAATAATTGAGCAAACCTTACGCTCAATTGTTTATGCCATGAATATAAAAAACAGTTTTAATAGTTCACATTATTAAAAATGAATTTTTATTGTGTTTCAAGTGGATATCCGGATTTGGGGAATATTTCTGTTGGCAACATTATTCGGATGTTGCCAACGTCAAAGACATTGCTCATGCGCCCTGTTTGCCACCTCCTCGTTGAATGGCATTCTTCGTTGTTTTTCTTATTATGTGTCTTCTCCCTCGGCAACACCACAAAACGACGAACGACCGCCTAACGCCTCCAAAGTGACAACCTTTCAGTTTTATCGCTGCTTATGTGTGTATGTGTGTTTGTATGTAAATAATGTAACAGTAAATTAGCGTGTTTGACACACTGTGGGCGTGGCCAAAAGACGACTGCGTTGGGCAATCTGTTTAACATTGACTTTTGAACTTTTAAAGGCCACAATTTATTGTATTAACTATATTTTGAAACAATTTTAAATGCAACAAATTTATTGCTAGAGAAAAAAATTTATAAATTAAGTGAAATGCTTTACAAAATATTCCAATTTAAATATTAATATTTAATTTGAATTTTATACTAATTTAATTTAGAAATTTAATTTAATTACATTTTACAGTCTAGAGTAAAATTACAAAATCACCAGATCCAAGCAATTGAACAGGCTGTAAACAACTGCCGAATTTAGCACTTATACAGTTTACATAAAAAAAAACACCAAAGAAAATCATAAGACGCTTGGCAAATAAACAAGCGGATGGTACTCGCATTGTGCTAGAAAAAACTAAAGGAACTGCAACAATCATACTCAAAATCAAGAAAATATAAATAGGAATTCGAAATGATGAGCGACCTGTCGCGTACTGGGAAAAATCTAAATAAAAGCGAGTCAATAAGGACCAGGCAGATGCTAGCTATTAAACAAGCGCCATTAAGGGCATGATCTCTCGTTTCATAAATGAACCAGGGCCACACAGATAGACAGACAGACGATCGAACGGACAGAGAAAAATGTCTATAGGCTTGGGTTTTCCGACGTGCTGATCCAGAGTTTTCGCACCTGTACAAATCAGTTGTTGTTGTTGTTGCGGCCGCTTTTTGGTTCATTGCCAAATTATCTAACAACAAAAGCAATGCTCTAGCCAAAAGTACGTAAAAATGTTCTTGTTTGAACTGCTTAACTATTAGATACTACTCAGAAACGAACTTAATTTTCCCGTCAGATTTTTGCTTAAAATTATGGATATATAGTGTTAAATCCTTGTTTTCAATAGGGGGTACATTAACTTATTGAAACAACACAGTTTAACAGACAGACTATATGTTAATACATGTCTTCATTATACCCCTTTAGCCGACTGATAAATGCTGGGTATAAAGAAAAAATATAAGTCTTCATTGAGCAAGCGTTCATGCGTATGAGCAAATAATTTTTTATGCACGTTACTCAGAATTTATTTAGTGTGTTTTTGTTTTTGTTTTTCACTTGTTTGTTGTTGCTCTGGCCTGTTGCAACTAATTACATTATGCTTGGGGCACAAAAAACGACAGCACACACACACCTGGCGCTCTGCCAAAGACTAATCAGAGAATTAGAATAAGAAGTAGCTCAGGTCCAGACTATATATCATAGCATACTCAAGATCCCCACAAATTCTCAACTGCATGTGGAGGACCAACTACTGCAATTTTCATTTTATTTAATAAATAAAAATAATTTCATTTAATTTATTTTGCTACCTAGCTGGCACTTTAATATGGCTGTGACGTCACGGCCAGAAACTGGGCCTGTCTGGTCCTCTGCCAGTTGTTGTTATTTTTATTTTTAATGTTTCATTATTTCGTGCAGATTTATGTCGAAAGAATTGCTGGTAATACGCTCGCCTATATTTCATGTTACCGCAGAAATATGCGTGCCATTTTTTAAGACTTAATTGTTACAATTATAAATTATAATTGTTGATACCACTTCTGATATATGGGCAAAGCTCTGAAAAATGCGTATAAAATATTTGCGCCGTACATTTTACACTTCTCGAAATTCAATTAAAATGAAGAAATAATGTCATTTAATATTTTAATGCAGTTAATACCAATTCAATTCTTGATATTTATTTCGAAGCTACAATAATACTCAGCTTGGAAGTCTCCAAGGTAATGCACGAAAGTGTTTCGATTGATTCACCAGAGTACAGTAGGCATCGTCAATCAGTTTTTCCTAGAAAATAAAGAACAATAATTAGATTTAAAATAAAAATGAACACAAAACAAATTTACTTACACCTTCGTTGCATAAATGCATAACTCCGGTTGAATACAATTCCAATGGCTTTTGTTTTTCGGGAACTCGAACTTTTTTCAATACATCCAGAGCTTTTCCTGTGAATTCCGTTGACAGATTTGAGTAAATGTGTAGGCGCTGTAACTTCTGGCATGATCTAAGGACATTCAAACATTCCTTAGATCCAGCTGCTGAACGTCCCAGCGTTATATAAAGTCCCTCAAGTTCGGTTAGATCCGTCAATAGATCAATGCATCGGGCATCATCGAATGAACAACGCAATTCTCTCAAAAAAGTCAGTTCTATTAATTTGCTGGTCTCCTCGAAATTCAAATCGGAAAATAATATTAAGCTTTGTAATTGAGTTTCTTGCTTCTTAGAGGCGAAAGCATCAAAGAGTTCAGTTAACTTTGCACACGGAGATGTGGAGTTTGTGCTTTTTATGATTATTTTTCGAATCTTTGGTAGATCCGCGAAACTAGCATATGATTTGTGGTATGCAAACATTGGGAATGCAATTTCTTCCAAGTTTTGACAGTGGGGCACAATGTCAGCCAATTCTCCGCCAACTTCCTTTACCCATAAAACCCGTAGATTGGCATTTGATTTGCAAATCTCAACCAAATCTTCAGAAGCTATTTTATTATCGATTGATAATTTTTCCAGGCAATTTATTCGTTTTAAACAGAGATGAAAATCTAAAAAATAAATTAATGAAACAAATATTTCGATGTGATATAAATTTACTTACATGTCCGTCTTGCTGCTAACGCTGACACTCTTGATATTAGGTAGAAATTCAAGAGCATCCAATGCTTTCTCTATCAACCGCTGACGTGGTGAGTTCGCACTGAAACTCAATTTCCCAAGAATGCTTCCTTCGTTTATTGCAATGTATTCCAGACTCTCCATGGCTTTGATCTGAGTGCAGAGATCATCAATGGAAAGTGACGTATCTCCATCGACTTGATGAATATCCAGATACAATCGCTTAATGATATCACGAATTATGCATAATAGTTCACATTCCCATTTTATATCTTCGGGATCCGTATCTTTAGTTCTTTTTATATTGAAATCGGGATACAGCACGGGCGCCCAGTCCCTAAGAACTTCTCGGAATCGATCACAAGCTTGTGCAAAGCGCACATGATCTTCTAGACCGTGATACTTAAGCACAGTGCCAAGACAATAATCATTTAGGTCCAATATATTTAACTCCATATTTGGATACGTTTTGCGGTCTCTTCGCTTTTAATTTTCCGTGCCGACTGAGCTTAGTCATAAATTCGATTATCAACAATGAAACAGCAATGACTAATAGATTAGATTGGTTGTATTTTGGAACACAACACTCATAAACAGCTGTTTGGTATAAACACTAAAATTCAACGTAACGCAACACTTAACTTAAGCGATAGTACATCGATATAAAAGATCGATAAGATATCTGTAGATATGAGCGCGATAGCTAAATAGACTGTTAATCACTCTGGAAGTGACCATAAACAAATTAAATATATAAAAAAAATGCATTAATTAATTTTGTTATGAATTAAAGTTTTAGTAACCAGTTAAAGCACCATCTGTTGATTTCACCTGAAACAGGTAGGCCTTGAGCGTTGCCGGATCGTTGGAAATAGATGAGATCTGCAGGTGTTTCCAAATATTTTCTACAATTATTATTTACCTTAATGATTTCGAAGTTTGCAGTTGGTAATGTTTCATATTTCCAAATTTTACAACTGCGATTAAAGTTATTGCCGAAAGATGAGATTTTATATTAAAAAGAACTTAAATTTAATAAAAGTTTGTTGCAGAATTAATCAACAAAATTACTAAATTTAATAAGTACAAAATTACTTAAGTTCTATAATTGTTCGTCGTTCAATTACTCAGCAAAATTAATATATATTCACTAACCTTATTGACCCTAACTAACATTAACAGTATGCTTCATTCAGGCCCAAATTTTCCCAAAAATGTTTTCTGTCTAAATGAAAATGCATTCGATATAACAAGACCGCATGAAATATACACATTGAATTGCCACGGAAATATCACTTACGAGAGTCATTCAAAATAATTGCATAATGAACAGGCAGGCCGGATGTGAGTCTGGGTGAGGGATCGCTGTCAGGATCGGGGAAGGGGACTTGGCTTTACGATGGAGGAGGGGCATTGCGTGCGGTTAATCAGGTCGATTAATCTACGCAAGTTTAGTGCAAGAGCCGAGCACTCATTCTTATTGCTGTTTGTTGTTGATGGTAATGTTAATTTGCACATCGGGCGAAGTCAGTTGGAAGTCGAATGAAGGCGTAGGAAAATGGAAACAGGTCCCTGGCAGAGGTCTGCAATTAATTTACTTTGGCAGGACATGCGAGCGCACGCTGAGCTGAGTCCTGAGACTGAGACTGAGTGACTTGTCCTGTCGGTTGGGAAGTACTGTAGTTGGGTAGGTTGAATTGCTGCTGCCTCATTACCATTGCGGCATTGTCATATGAATGTGTTTGCCCTCGGCTGGCCGCATGACAATCTAAAAGCGACATTTAATTGGCACTGGGAATTTGCCAGACGAAGCAAAAAGAATGACATACAAACAAAACAGTGTGACGACTCATAAACTGAATCCTGTGGTGCGGCTCACAGTGGGAGATGTTTGATTGACATGTGGTAAGTGCAGCGGTAAAAATACTTAACAAAGTCCATCTACAGTGAAATAACTCCTTAACGAACACGGAGAAGAGCAAACTAAAAGGAGTAAAAGTAAAAGTTCCGCTTAAATAAATGAAAATACCTACAACAATAAGTTTATTTAAGATAGGTTTCTTAAAGGCAAGCTCTACTGTAAGTGTGTACGTGCTATTTCTCTTGTAACTGGTCTATATTTGTGCTAGGCATATTTGACTTTCTGTTGAATCAACCGGCCGGAAGTGCTCTGACATTGCGAATCACGACCATTGGCTGCCTTTGTCTGTATTCAAATGTATTTTTGATCATTAAGTGAATAATGCGATTTCGGCTGCCTATTATTAGATTGCATAATTGGCCAGGTGCGCAACAATAATCTCAAAATCAGCAACAACAACACTAACAACATCAGAGAAAATCCCCAATGAAAAAGCCGAAATGAAATGAAAATTTTTTTACAACAACCCAAGAATTTACACATTCATTTGGAATTTTTAAGTAAATTTGTGGCTGAGAGGTTGCCATTTAGAGGCCCCATAAAAGGCAACTGCCGCATACGTGAAGCTAAACAACCGTAAAATATATGCAACCACCTCAACCTCCCCCGTTCCACCACCTTCTATTCACACACCCCCATCCATTGAGTGAGCCACCCCCATGCCTCTCTCTCTCTCCCTCTCTCTTAGAGCGCGCACGCACGCACGGCAAAGACAATTAGTGAAAGCCGAGCGCACGTTTACCGTTACCTACCACTCTATAAAGGAAGGGGAAGAAGAGGAGGAGGGGGAGGAGCAGGAGGATGCCACTAGCTCTTCCCTGTTTATGCTCTACTTCGTGACTTTTGGCGCTCGACGTGGATATGTTTGGCTTCCTTTTGGCTTTTTACAATTCAACTTCAACATCAGCTTTGGCTTCAAATGCCTTTTCACACATGAGCATTTTCTTTACTTTTTTATTATTCGTGAGCTCTTTGTTTGTTCAAAATGAAATAAGGTGCGGCAGCGTCCATAAAGCCAAATTAAATAAAATAAAAAGAAAGCATAAGGGAAACGCCGTCAATGCATACAGTTAACGGAGCAAGGACTCGTATCCTTGTCTTTGACTTGGCATTTCATTTGCGTGAACATGTCTTTTTTTAAATGAATACGCAAATGTTTCTCAAATGTTGTGTGTAATTCGCCATTTGGGTTTGCTTTTCATATCGCACTTATACCGGAGACCTAATTAAATGCACAGCTTGGGGAACGACAACGATGACAGCTTTGAATGGGGCTTTAAAATGTAATTGCGGACTTGCGAGATTTGCTAAAGATGACAGCAGGTACTTCAGGAGTTGAGTAGAGAAAGAGCCAAGCTAAAAAAAATGCATATGAATTATATAAAAAAAAAATAGATTATAAAAAACTAAAGTTGCATTCCAACTATTGTAATTGAGATTTTTCTGCCAAAAATATTAATGGTAAAAATCAATATTTTAGACTTTCCTTTGAGTATTTTAAAATCAGAATTAAGTCGAACTCACTCTTACAAGCTAAAGACATAAGCTATTTTCTAAAATGGAATATTTAAAACATAAGGCCAAGCTTAAAAAAAATATATATGAAATATAAAAAAGAAAATATATACTTTTAAAAAATAAAGTTGCATTCTATTGTAATGGGATATTTTTGCCAAAAATAAAAATGGAAAAAATCAATATTTTACACTTTCCTTTAATTATTTTATAGTAAAATCAGAATTAACTGGAACTCACTCTAATAAGCTATGGACATAAGTTATTTTCTAAACTGGAATATTTAAAGACATATCCTTACAATGCTAAAATTCCCTTGTTTAACATAATTTTTTTCCATTAAAATCGATTTAATTCAATCCAGAAAATCTGGTATAAAAGCAACTTTTATGCAATTATCTTCACTTGAAATGAGCTTAACAACAATCATTGAGCTAATGCCAATGCCCATATATTATTGGCTTTAACTGAGCATTACGAAGTAAGCACACGCCATTGGCACATCGTATTCGTAGTGAATGTATTTTGACCAAGACAAGTTGTGGGAGCTGACTTAAATTAATGAATTCAGAGCGAGGCCACAAAGTGACTACGCACCACGCACCACCTCTCGGATATTCAGCCACTATTGAGGAAGTGGTGCAGCTTTAACATACTCCAACTCGTACTCGTAAATGCCGTTCTCTAATCGAATTAGTGAAATTAATTTTTGATGATATTGAAATTAGTTGCAGACACAACACAACACAACAAAAGTCAGGCCCAAAGTTGTGTTGTATTGTTGTTGTTGTTGAGATGCGAGTAACTACAAAATACTTTTAGTTGCCAGGCATTCCTTTTATCAGTGGCAGGGGCATGAGGCATGGGTGCATAAATTTACTTTGACAGTGGCAAGCGGCACGTTTGACATTCCCCGTGGAATGGGAAGTTCTTGACTTCGACTCGATTCGATACTCGATTTGTTGGGGGTTGGCTGTCGATTTTCATTGTGATGTGGCTGTGGTTGCAATCCACCTACATTATTAATGACTTCTCGACATGTGTGTCAGGTTCGCTAAGTTTCGTTGAAAAGCAATTTTATTTACTTTTTCTCGATTTGTGCTTATAAATTACTTGGGATGTCTGATAAGCGTACTCGTTTGTGTCATCTTATTATTTTTTGTGTGTGTGTATTGAAAATTAAATGCCAAAAAAATATGTTAAATATTTAATATGAGGACAGCTTAAAGTTCTCTTCAAAAGAAAACACAAACACGTGAGTTAAAGCTGAAAGTCTCCTCCCACATTGTCCTTGTCCTTGGCGTCAACACAGACAACGTTCGGTTGAGATAGCCATACTTGGAGTGAAAGAGAGCGCAAGTGTTTGCATGTCAGCAAGTAATAAGCACAAGGGCCATAATAGTTTTGCCAGTTATTCCTCTTTTTATATAGAAGTAAGTATTCTGGCTAAAATGCAGCCGCGATTACTTGGCTGGTAGACCAACAAGGCAAAAGTTGGGAGTCCGTGAAAGAAGCCCAGACATGGAGGCTTCCACTTTAGTTCTGTTCTGGCGGCAACAACGTCTTCGAGCCAGGCCATAAATGTTGGACATTAACGGGTAATTTTCTTGCAATTTTGTAGTCGTTAGCGTTTTGTGGCAAGGACGACGACGACGTCGACGACGTCAACAGGAGAAGCCAAAGAATTTAATTTTCGCAACATTTTTGAGGCCGCATAAATTTTGCAGCTAAACATGACGTGAATTTAACACAAATTTCAACACTTTAAAGTGAGTTTGTTGGCATAAAAAATGAAAACAAAAATGGGAAAATATGATAAGGGCAAAGCACTGCAAATTGAAATGGAAATCCATTAGCGCTGGACAAATTTGTAATTTCCGTTCTTTAATAAAACTTTGCACTCGCTCACACGCAACGCAGTCAAACAGAAACGGAAACGGAAACAAAACACACTCTCTCACACACAAACATACACACATACGCACAACTGGACACATGCTGAGTGTCCACTTTGAGGTGTGTTCGGTCAGGTAATTTCATTTACCTTACTCATTTAGCACTTTTTTTTTACTCCAGCTTGGGGGGCGGGTTCGGTCATTTTCCGCCTGTTTGCATGATAAAAATCACATACACACTCCTTGAATTTCCACAGCACGCGATGTTGAATGATTATCCTTGAACCAAAAAACATCATCACCCCCTCCTACTGTCCCCCATCTGACTTTTGTCTGTTCGTGTTTATCTGGAACTCCCATAAATGGAGGTGCTGTCCTTTGACTTTAGCTCCTTGCCAAAAAATGAACCTCATAAATTGTTATATATGTATGTATTGTATCACTGTCTGTGTGAACGGGCTTTTAATTTGGCTTACACATGCATCCCTTAGACGAAGCTTTAAGCTGGACACTGTCCCCAACTGTAAACTATAAATTGTGATGTGGCCACATCATCAAAATGTACATGGTTTATAATGAAATTCCATAAATGAAGCGACAGACAACTGGCAATCAAAATCAACACCCTAAAATATGCTCACATTTGTCAGTGGACCAACAAATTTGAACGTGTGGCATAAATTATTAAAGTTTCCCACTACCAAATGCACACAGACCGAGAGTGGTAAGAAATCTCATAGAGATCGAAGGGAGACTCAGATTTTTGGGCTGAACAACGAAAACTAAAAGTGATGAAAACTTAACGAAAAGAGTTTGTTTATAGATTAGACTTAGTTTTCAATAATATATTCCATTGAATTTATATTATTTAAGGGCCTATTAAAATACTTTACACAAATTGTCAATTCAAATTTTATAATTTTACTATTAAAACTAAGATGAAAATATATTCTTTGATTTTTTAAATATAGTTTTCTGACTAAATTTGCAAATATAACTATAAAGCCAGCTTTGATTAATGACTTACTGCCTGTGAACTGTAAGTAAACAATCTCAATGCTTTTTTGATTTCCCTCTAACATATGCATTAACTGGCCTTACAAGGCACTTAACTTGACTTAAGCCCATAAAAAGGGCTTTACAGTTTAAGCCATGTACTTTTTGACCCTGCCAAAGTCAGCTGCCTTAATTCCATTATGGGTGCATATACATATATTCAACTAAATTTTAAGCTACCCTCGCATTAGTTGTTCCCACACACAAAGCAGAGGCCACTTGGGTGTATGTCAAAAATCAACGCCAGTTAAAACGAGTGCCGTCCGACTGTCAGTTCTGCCTGTTCGTCCTGTTGGCAGTGCTGCCAATGCTGTCTCTCTCTCTCTATCTCTCTCTGCCCCTTAAGCATTGTTTAATTTACATTTATCCGCACGCTTAGCCTACCTGGCAAGTTCATTTGCAGGTGTCTGTGCCTCAGTGTGTGTGTGTGTATATATCTGTGTGTGTCCCTTAGGTGCCCACACGCAGACACAGGAACAGGAAGCTACTGACACCGTACAAAATGTTAAACACTTGGCAACATTTTGCTTAAAACTTTTCCTTCCCCTTTTGTCGCTTTTACTCCCATTTTGGCTGTCTCCCTATATTTAAGGACTTGCTTTGCTTTCTATTTGCGGCTGCAGCTCACACAAAAAGTCACAAGGCACAATGCAGTTAAACCAACAACAACAACAACAAGAGCAGAAAACAATGAAAAAGGTAAACGAGCAAACAAAAGGCACGCCCGGAAATGGCAAAGCTGCTTGACTATAACAACGTAGCCAAGGCAAAACCAACCAAACAAGCCAAACAACCAACAACCAACCAACCAGCCAGCCGGAGGAGCAACAGCAGCCGCCACTTGGCCACTCATTGTTGGCCTGGCCGCCTGGTCTCCTGGTCTCTGGGTCGCCATGGTCGCAATGGTGAATCCTCAGGTGTTTTGCGCACAGTTTACTACGTTTTTTCATTTAACCAACACCCGTTGTTTTGGACCAGGCTCAGCTCGTTTGTTCAACGTGCTCTGCTTCTTCTTCTTCATGTTGTTGTTGTTGTTTCAGACTGGTTGCTGTTTTGTTGTTTGGTTTGCGGTCAGGCAAGGATGCCACCACACACATTGTCTCCTTCATGCTTTGAGCATAATTAAAAATTCACATAAATTTAGCTTAGCGTTGACACACACACACATGCACACATGCACACATTTTAATTGGGTTAATTATGTGTCGCCTGGACTTTAAAAATGTCAGCTAGCACCTGTCGTATGTGTGTGTGTGTGTGTGTGTGTCAACAACTGGACTACTGCCAGTCGAGACTCTCGAGTACATTAACAACAAATTATGTTGTCGCCCATGTGACAGCAATATATGCAGTCTCGGAGGCATCTCAGCCAGCAGAGATGATCCGAAAAGAAATACGAGTATCGGACTTAATTAAAAATTATATACATTTGCCCTCAAACGGTCGGGCGTAAGCATAAAATATTGTTAAGTAGAGTGAAGCTACACAAATTGCTGACACAATTGATTTTCTGGATTTTAAATTCGTAATCTTATTTAAATATACATTTTAATTTAAATGCATATAACTACTACAAATTTTAAATGCTATCTTTTCAACCAGGGATTAAAACCGAAACGAATATCGGTTTCAGTTACGGTTTCGGTTATGTTCGGATTAAGGTTTTCGGTTATAGGTTACGCAAAATCTTTGAATAAAGGTTTCGTAACGGTGAACCGGTTTTCGTTTGTTTCGGTTTTGAAATACCGGTATGGTTTCGGTTCACAAAAAAAAAAATTTCTTTGTACAAATAAAATTATATTAACAATATAATAGTTATTAAAAAGGCATAACTTTCTTAATGTTTCATTCACACATTTATTTCACATATAAAATATAAAATAAAAAATAAAATGCAAGACTAATAACCAAATATCAGAGATCGCAAACAAGACTTATGAGTCGGAATAAATAATAACAGCTCAAATCTTTTCGTTTTTAATTATTTTTAACTTGTTTTTTAAATTTTTATAACAAAAATTACTAATAAAACATGCTTTTAAAATTGTATTTTAAAGTTATACCATAACTCTTATTTGCAATTTTTAAAATATCAATTAAAAATAAAACTTTTTTTCTATTTGTATTGTAAAAATTTGAAAATAAAAATTTATTTTAAGATGTATGAAAAACCGAAATTAACCCTTATAAATGAAACGGTTACCCAACGGTTATTTCGGTTTACAGAGTTTCGGCTTAGAGGTTTCGGTCAAATGAAAATTTTTTTTTCGGTTACGGTTTCGGTTAAGGTTTCACATTTCAATCGGTTTTTACCGGTTAAAGGTTACGGTTTCGGTTAGGGTTTTAATCCCTGTTTTCAACTCATCTGAAATTGTATCATTTACATAATTTAATGTGTTTTTAGCCTTTGTTTACTTTTAATAAACAAACAATAATTATTTAAATAATACTCTGTGTTTTTCATTCATTCAAATTAGAAGCTCTCTCATAAATACCTAAAAACTTTAAGTTAGTCTCTTAATTATCTCAAAAGTATTGCACAAGTAGCCCAAGTATATTTAAGGTGAATTTTCCACATTTTGCGGCTCAAAAAGGTTACATGCTAAGCACTGTCTTTAAAAGGATTATAAGTAGCATCTGTGTTATGAGCTTAATTACACATACGCCACGTTGCCATTTGACATGCAATGAACGTTGTTTAATGACCACCTGGTTGCATAATTTACAGCACCACTTTTGGGGCTACCTGAATGGCAGTGGCAGCGACTTAAGTAGCCAGCAAAAGGTTTTTATGGCTCCCACTGTACGTGTGTGTGTGTGCGGAAGGTCTCCAAAGGCAGCAGACGGGGCAAAAGAACAGATTTAGTTCAAGGAAATTATAACATATATAAATGAAAAGTATGAGCTCATCAAATAATAAAACATAATAATAATAGTAATAATAATAGTAAGATATAAGCGAGTAATGCGAGTGCCTGCAACTAATCCAAATGTCAAGCGAACGTTTTGTGGCATTTAACGACAGCAAAAAGCGCACGAAAGTATGCAACACATAATGGCAAATGTCAACAGCAGCTAGAGACAAGCGGCAAGTGGCAAGTGGCAAGAAGCAAACGGCACGAAGGGCAAAACCAAAGCGAGACAAAATTAATTACTCTACGTGGAAATGTAATTACGAAAATATTTAGCCCAAGCTCAGCGGCACGTCGAGCCACAAAATGCCATTTGTCAAGCCTTGTGTATGACCGGAGCCCTGGGGGAAAGATTTTCCTTGGGTTAGGCTTGGGTTAATGTGTGGTTTCCCTTCCGGCTTCCCCCTTCAAAGTCCTTGGCTCAATGGCACCAATAATATGCTGCATGTAATTAATGATTTATGAGCCGGGCCAATTAATCAAATTAATCAAATTTTCATTAAACTTTGGCGCAGTGCAGCAACGCCTTTTCTCAACAGTTCCACAGAACTTCTTTCCTCAATCCCTTGCCCTTTTCCACCACAACCCAATGAATTACATACTCCTTAGCTGCTATCTCAGGTTGTCTTTCTCACATTTGGTGCGTGCCATATGCACATTAATTCCGCAGGCCTACAAAACTTTTCCGGTGTGTGTTGTGCTGTGTTGTGTTGTGTAAAAAGTTTGTTTTATGGCCCACTTACAGAAACCACTATGCGGTTGCTCCTTATAGCGGTAATTATGCACTGCCAGCTGCGCAATTGCGTTTCTATGTAAATAGAGGGAAATGCAAATGCAAAAATTTTAACTGAGCTGGGAATGCATGAAACCTCGGTTCCAAAGTATGCCGCATTCTCATTTTATTTAATTACATTACTCTAACTACGAGTTTAATCTATTTTGCAATGATTAAGCCAAAAAAAAGTGATTGTTTTTTAAGATTTTGTTCTTCTGCAGCTGAGTGTAAAATAGTCTATTTCTAGGCTTTATATTACCGCAAATAATTAAAAATTATAATACTTTAGTTTAAATGCTGAATAAATATAAAAATCGAAAGTAATTAAATTTGAATGCAAAAAAGAATTAAAAAGCCAAGCCATAATCAAAATCACATTCCGCTTGGAATTCTGAGCAGTTTTTGCAAAGTTTGAATTTGATTTGATTTGCATTTTTTTTGTATTTATAATTATATTGTCTTTTTAAATTTATTTACCGAAAACTCGATAAATTTGATTTAGTTAAATTTACATCACTATTTTTAACTAAATTTAAAGGAGTTGAAAGTAAAAAATTTGACATCTTTCAAAATATGAAACAGTTTACAATGAGCTAAAGTATATTTGAAAAGCAGGCTCATGGTTTTTAAAATATTTATTTTCCAACATTGCTAAGCAGTTTGCTGAAGTGATAACAACTGTTCGCTGTGAAATATATATTTTTATAGAATTTTTAGCAAAAATGGATGCTAGTTCAAAGTCTCCCTCCATAACAAGTCAATCGAAAGACAACTCAAAGAAACCCGTGGCTCCTATTCAATGCGTATCGCCAAACAGACTTGGATGGTACTGCGTGTATGTGTATAGTCGCTATAGAAACCAGAAAAAAATGGACTCAAATACATTAACAAACACGCTGAAGGAACTCTGCAATACAAATAATATTGGCTGGAATCCGTACTATTTTCAAGAGGGAGAAGGAAAAGAATTGGAAAAGTTGAGATATCCGATATGCACATTCTATGTCAATAATTATGATCAGGCGAAGGAGCTGCATCGTCTGAAAATACCAGCCGATATCTGGCTGCAACTGAAAGTTACCAACAACAGAGTGCCGCAGGTGCGTTTGGATTCCAGTTTTAGGGAGAGATTACGCCTGGCGATACTTAAGCACTATAGACCGATCCGTGAGAGCCTGGATCTATTCAGTTTCCATAAAGATGATCAGTGGAAGGAGGAATTCTTTTCGCTGGAACAAAAGAGTTGCATGTCAGCAGCCATTGATGTGATGCACAAGAACATGCCAAAGTTACGCAGTCTGATTCTGGACAATAATTGCCTTACAGATTTGTCTGCCTTTCAAGGAATTGAACAACGGCTGCCCCATCTGACATATATCTCCTTGATTTTCAACGATCTGCGAAATGTGAATACGCTACAAGTCTTTGAACATCTGTCGCTCACTCAACTGGATATAGCCCATAATCCTCTGGACACGCCCATCCAGCGACAATTTCTGGCGAAACTTTTGCCAAATCTAGTATTGCTTGATGGTAATCTAGTGGAAACATTGGATGAGACGACAACATCGCAGGCAGGGGAAGCGGACCAAACAGACCAGCAGATACAAGGGTTGGAATCGAGTGTAAAATTGGAAAAGATGCAGAGATCGGAAGAAAATGCGCAATCAAAGACACAAGGAGCGGATCATAAAAACCAGGAACAAAAAATATTAGATTCAATTGAAAAGGCGCAATCAAAGACACAAGAAGTGGTTCAAATAAAGCAACAGCTAAAGGAACCTGGAAAACAAATACCCAAACAAGTTCCGAAACTGAGTGTAAAATTGGAAAAAATACTGAAATCAGATGAAAAGACTCAATCACAGATACAAGAAGCGGATCATATAAAGCAACAGCTACCTATAGTGACACCTGGAGAACAGATGCCTAAAAAAGTTCTGAAATCGAGTGTAAAATTGGAAAACATACCGGAGTCAAATGAAAATACACAATCACAGACACGGGAAGCGAATCAAATAAAGCAACAGCTCCCGGAAAGTGTACAACAGATCCCCAAACATGTTCCGAAACAAATGCTGAAATCGAGGGTGAAATTGGAAAAAATACCAGAAAACGAGTTAAGCTCAAAACAGACTGATCAGACACAAACAAAGTCACTAGAAGTGAAGCACGTAGAGAGTTCGATCCCAAGACCAGTGGCCGAAAAGAAGCATTTACAGACAAAGGGAGCGTATCGTTCAGAGCAACAGCAACCGGAATCGAATGAAAAAACGCAATCACAGAAGGCGAAAGCGGATCATTCGAATCAACAGCTACCGAAACCTGGAAAGCAGATCCCCAAAGAAGTTCCGGAATCATGCGTGAAATTGGGGAAAATGGCGATATCGGATGAAAAGTCCCAATCACAGTTACAAGAAGCGAATCATAAAAAGGAACAGCTATCTGTAGTGAAACCTGGAGAGCAGATAGCCAAAAAAGTTCTGGAATCGACAGTAAATTTGGAAAAAATACCGGTAGACGAGTTAAGCTCAAAGTCGACTGAGCAGACGCAACCAAATTCACTGGACGTGAAGCAAGAAGAGTATCTGATCCCAAAACCAGTAGTTGAAAAGAAGCATTCACTGACGGAAGGATCGAATCAAATAAAGCAACAGCTACCGGAGCCTGTGGAAATGATACCAAAACAATCTCCGGAACATTTGCTAAAATCGAGTGTGAAACTGAAAACAATATTGGAATCGAATGAAAAAACGCAATCACAGAAGGCGAAAGCGGATCATTCGGATCAACAGCTACCCAAACCTGGAAAGCAGATCCCCAAAGAAGTTCCGGAATCATGCGTGAAATTGGGGAAAAGGCCGATATCGGATGAAAAGTCTCAATCACAGTCACAAGAAGCGAATCATAAAAAGGAACAGTTACCTGTAGTGAAACCTGGAGAGCAGATAGCCAAAACAGTACTGGAATCGACTGTAAATTTGGAAAAAATACCGAAAGACGAGTTAAGCTCAAAGTCGACTGAGCAGACGCAACCAAATTCACTGGACGTGAAACAAGTTGAGTATCTGATCCCAAAACAAGTAGTCGAAAAGAAGCATTCACTGACAGAAGGATTGAATCAAATAAAGCAACAGCTACCGGAGCCTGTGGAAATGATACCAAAACAAGTACTGAAATCGAGTGAGAAATTGAGAAATATATTGGATTCGAATAAAAAGACGCAATCACAGATAGAGAAAGTGGAGAATATCGAGCGGCAGCTACCGGAAACCGGAGAACAACTTCCGGAACATTTGCTGGAATCTAGTGTTAAATTGGAAAAAATCTCGGTGTCGATTGAATCGACGCAATCACAGACACGTGAAGCGGATCATATAGGGCAACAGATACCCAAACAAGTTTCGGAATATGTGTTACGCTTAAAACCAACAAATCAGGAACATCCGCGAGCACTGGAACTGGAGCAAATAGAGGATCCTCAAAGCCCGAAACCAGTAGACAAAAAGGCGCAGTCACAGGCTCAAGAATCGGAACCAGATACACTGATACTCAGACAAGCTCCGGAACATGTGCTGCAATCAAGTTTGAAATTGGAAAGAATTCCGGAGCTAGAGCAAATAGAGGATTGGATCCCGACACGGCGACTGACATTTTCAGAGCCGAAAGCTCGAAGAAACGATCTACAGCGCTTCCTTAATGAATATCTAAGAATTTATGATTACGACAACGAGAGATCAGGGCTAAAATGGTTCTACCAGGAGACGGCCGTGGTTAAATTTACCACGTCCCAAGATGCATTCGCTAGCTGGCAAGTTAAACTACCGACTGCCTAAATACAACTAACTTTAATTTTTTTTACAGCCTCGATTTTCTGCCGGACCAGTTGAACAAAAATTTCAATCGCTTTAAAGACTACATTCAGATAAAAAACCGTGATTCCGCCCTTGCCCATTTCGCTTCCTTGCCGAAGTCACAGCATCTGCTGCCAACGATCATTGCCGACCTGATGGAGTTGCGACACAAACGAGTTTGCTTTGCCATAAGTGGTTTTTTCAAGTACCTCAATATGACAAAGTTCCGATACTTTATGCGCAGTTTTGTCCTGACTCCATTACCCGACACAGCCGACGCACCTGACTTTCGAATAGCCTCCGAAGTTGTATATATATGCGATGCGAGTCGTGAACAATTAATAGCAGGCGTGATTCCGACCCATCAATCCCAGAGCCACTTCATGCTCAATATCATCGACCCTTTACTGCCCGACATAGTTGGCCTACGACGACTTCTACAGGATGACTTGATCCTCCGATTATCCCAGCAGACTCTAATGAAGTGGGACTGGTGTCGCAAATGTCTTGTCGATTATCATTGGGATTTTGAAGCGTCCTTGGCGAGAGTCAAGGAAATGCAAGTGGAAAATTTGATACCCAAGGTAGGATTTCTGCCAAAGCCCCCAAAAAATGGATTTGAAAAAATTTTTTAATGCTGGATTACTGCATGTAATAATTGTATAAATATAGTATACTGAAATAAAATGTTCTATACCATATTAAATTGTGGATTTTTTTTATGGAAACCTGAAGATAATTATATTTAATTTCTTACTTTCCTTACTTTTTAACTTAAAGTCATAACAAACTGTTATTCCATAAAATTTCTTTTAAATAAAAAAATTGAATTTGATGGAAAAAATTATATATTTATGTTTGGAATTTTAAATCAAATTTAGAAATGAATATAAATACAATAAATGTTAATGAAACTTTATCTTTAATAAGATTGTTTACGACTTAAGTAAAGACTTTATTTTGTATATTTTTGTTGATTATGCCATTTATTCCAACAATAGTACAATTTTAATTACTTTATTATAACTTAAAAAAAACGTTTTACTCCTCCTCTTTCTTGCGTGGGAGTGATTTTTTAAACCCAAATATTTATTGATAGAATTTCAAGCACATGAAAAGTCCAATTAAAATTAATATTCCAGCTAAACCATTTCCTACAAATAAAAGGCATATTAATAGATTTTTTTCTAAAAATAAAATTCGTGTGATTAGATATGTAAATGTCGTTCCTATCATAAGAAACAACATTTCATAGAGCTATTTTTCTCATCAGGTCTGATTACGTTAAGAAGCTGGACAAGGCTTGTCAACGCTGTAAACTGTGGCACGATTTCCTCTTTGTTTCAGCGATATCAAACAGCGCAAATTGAATAAACAGTAATGATGTTAGTCGTGATGATGATGGCGATGATAATGATGATGGAGGATGATGATGACAGAGACGTCTCCGTTTGGCTTACAGCGTTGACAGCGTGCGGCATAAACACGGCATACCCGAAGCTGCAACAGCCGGAATCCCGGCTCGATGTTCTTCCGAAAGAGCAATGGAGGGGGGGAGGAAGAGAAAGGGAAAACTGGTGTTTGCTGTGTGGCGACTTGTGTGCCGCCAGCGTTAAACCGCAAAATTTAATTCCCTTATCAAAAAGTGACAAGCGTGCGTATTTAATGCAATTTTGCAGCGCATTTAACATGACGTGTCTGGCACTGAGGGGGCAGGGTGGAAATGCTGCGGTAAAGCGGGGGAAATGTGAAGAAAAGCTGGCCAGTCTGGCATTTGCCATTATCTAACGGAAGTTGTTTACTTGCAAGCTGCTTTTTGTGTGTACGCGAAGCTTCTGCAAAAACCTCAATTTGCGCTACCGCAACTTCCTTTTACGCTAAATTACAATTCCGCTGATTGCATTCCCGTGCCCAGGGCTCAGAGCCAGGGACCTTGTACCCAGCACCCAGAACTCAGAGCCTCTCCCATTGAGGGACTGCTACTGATTTGGAGTTTCAGAGTTTTTGCCTTCAAAGCGCCGTCAGCTCATTCACATTGCTACGCGTTATTCACACTTTACGCCTAGATTTGAGCGCCATGAATCCTTTAACTGTTTTGCATATTTGTGTGGCAGGACCTCTATCCTCTGCCACCTTAACCCCTTCTATCTTCTTCTGTCTTCAGATCTGCTGTTGTTATTGTTGTTTTACTTTTTGTTTTTGTACGATTCGTTTCGTTTCGTAGTTTGCATTCATTGCGAAAGATAAAAATAATGAACATACCAAAGCAAAAGTCGACGGAAAAAAGCAACGACGAGCAACTCAACAGCAGCACCACCAGCAACACCAACACCACCAGTAGCAGTTGAAGTCCTAACCCCACCAAAACCCACAGTGCGTGCAACGGCGCTCAGGATTCGGATTCGGATTCAGTGCAGAAACTGCGCCACGTTTTTGTCGGCATAGGATTTATAGTATGTTTGCAGCCCTATATATATACATACATATGTATCTGTATGGGAAATGGGCGTATCTGCGTGTTTGTGTGTGTTTGCCGGGTAATGCATAAGGCAAATTGCTTGTAAGTTCAACTCGTATTTTGCATTGTGCTTCACTTCCGACAGTTAAATTAAAGCCATTGTCTGTCTGTTCAGTTGCTTTGGTGTTAGTTTGTGCGCCTAACGTAACAATTGCCAGACGGACCCGTTTTTTTTATCTGCAACTAACCGCAACAACAAAAAACAACAACAATAATAACTCACATTGAAACACTACAACAGTTGAAATACGCCAGTAAAAATAATTTGTTAGCCTAAAAGTGTGCTACAAATCTTTGTGTGGTCTTCTTCCTGATACTCCCTAATTGCATGAACAACTTGGTTCTAGACTTTGTATCTTTTTTGGGGGGCTCTGATAGCATTTGCAGCGATTTTAATTAGTCAAGCACTCGTCGACATGGCGTAATCGCAATTTCAAGAAGTCTTCGAAAGAATGTCGAGAAACAGAAAAAAATGAAAGAGCTAGAAGGTAGGGAATGAAAATGTAGTTAGATAAAGCTGACAACATAATCAAGTAGTTTTCCAAAATATTTAGTAAAATTCTAAGGAATGTGATAAGAAAATAAAATGGATGTTAAATTTAGTTAAAATATATTAGGAATCAAATCAAATCAAATAAATAAATAAAATAAATAAATAAAAAAATAAAAAAATAATTTTATTCCAAACTGAGATATGTTTCTAACTTAGAAATTCTAAGCCTTTAGTATTGAAATAAAAAATTCTTTTAAAGCTCTAAAATTAGTAACCAAATAAATTCTAGTAAATTGATATAAAAAAAATACAGGCATTGATAAATTAAAATTTAAGAAAACGGCTTTATTAGAGCCTATAAAAATTCTTTCAGCAAGTTTTAAAGAACTTTTAAAGCATTTCATTGTTTTCTGAAATCCGTATAATTAGTATTGCTAATGCTTGATTTCTGCTTTCAGAACACAATGTATCTGATGTTATGTAACCCGCTTCGTTTCATAGTATCATTTACAAGCGACCCACTCAATGGAAAAGGGTACTGAAAAATTGCATTCATTATGTGGCAGTGGCACAAAAGCTGGAAAAACGGAAAACAAGGCTAGAACCTGCGGCGTTAGTTGCCAACGCAGACACCACAATGACACATAAAGTGTTGAGCTGCAAATGAGGAAACAATGCAACAACAACAACAGCAACAACGACAACAACAATGGAGGGAAAAAAGCAAAGCGAAGGGAGAATGCTTGAAGTGCGGGGCATGCGTGGAAAAACAAACAGTGAAAATGCAAAACGGATGTGTAAATAATTTAGACGAGTTGCCAACCTACTCACAAAGAGAGCGAGATAGGAAGTGAGAATAAGAGAGAGAAAGAGAGAATGCAAAGGAGACTCATATGCATAGTTGTTGTGTATCTTTTTAGTTTATGTATCATTAAAAAATACTTACTACAAGAAAATAATGAAAGCAACCATGGAAAAGCTAGGGAAATGTGCCATTTGCCATTTGCCAACTGCAAAACAAACAACACTCGAGTTGTCGACACTCCGGCTTTTGTTTCATTTTCGTTTCGGTTTCAGTCGTCGGAACGTGCCAGAAATGCAATAATTATATGCATACAAAGAAACACACACACACACACACATGGCCGGTTTTTTTGACATGCTGCAAATTAAACAGCAGCTCACACACACACAGATAGAGAGACACACCCAAAAGCTTTGCTCGAACTAAATTACTTTTTTTGTGCCAGCTGCATACAATCAAATGCAACGGGATTAAAAAGCAAACGTGTAACTGTTAACTGGTCACGGGATGCGGGGTAACTGTTACTCTGCGGCTTTGTCTCGAGTCTGCAGATTCGAGAGAGAACTGCTGTAATACCTGGTTGGTAAACCTGGTAACGTCATTTGCATAGCCGCTACCTAAAACTATGTTAATGTGTGAGTCAAGCCAGAATTAAAGCGCATTTTAAATGCAAGTTCTATGCAAGTAACATAGAAAATGGAGAAGAGAAATGGAGAAGGAATAACCGCAGACATTGAGAGTGTCAGAGAATGGGAGAGAAAGAGGGAGAGAGAGAGTCCCTGTCCCTATAAATCTCAACGGATGTGTCGTTAACTGCCGCCGGGTTCTAACGCTTTTTCTCTTCTGTACTGTATGTTATCCTTGCAGTTGTAAGCCACGACAAGGACAAGGCACAGTATCCACAATAGACAACCAGACTGACACACACACATACATCTATCGCCTCAATTTGCACGCTTCGTTATTCAATTAGACACTTCACACACACATACACACATGGAAACAGCTGGAAACACATCCGACATAATTTTGATTGATAGCCCAATAATGACGGTGATTTATCATATTTGCATGCAAACACTACTCTTTTCACTCGTAACGCGAATTGCACTTCACTTCAAAATTGCATTTTGTAATTGTTTGCAGCAATCATAATTAATATGATTTAAAAGGTACTACATACATATATCGAAACAGATCTAAAAATATGCATAAGCAAAAATCTGACATATGGACATGTTGTCAAACTCAGAACGCTAATTGGTCTCTTCTATTACCAACACAGAGTTGCGTTGACAACTCAGAGGAGTGGGAGACACTCAACTGACCACGTGACTTGGACTTGGGCTCTGGCTTATCGGGCTGCCTTGGCGTATACGCAATATTTGCTTTGTTCAGCACACAATTTTTTCGCTCTGTGCAGCAAGTCTATAAAATCCGGCTTAAGCTTCCATGCTACCTGTGATATGTATGAAATTTTTGCTGCCACTCAACAACTACACACACACATACACATATAAATACATACATGTATGGATGTATATAAAACAAGTAAAAAATTGGGTCGCTTGTCGCACGCATTTGGGAAGAAGAACTGAGAACTGGCAACTGGGAAGCGTTCAGCTGGTGCTTGTGGCTTTGCTGGCGGCTTGTGCCGCTGGTAAACACTCAAATCCAATTAAATTTAATACGACTTACTTGCTTCTCTTCTCTTCCCGTCTCTTCTCCTCTCTTCTCTGACTGTCGCTTGAGTCTTTCTCTGCTGCGTGTGTTTGTGCAGTTTGTTTGGCATTTGCTTTAGTTGTTTCCTTGATTCTCTGATTCCCTGGTCTTTACTCGCATTTTATTTGTTTTCATTTTTCAGCATTGTTTTTTTTTTTGCGTTTTTCTTTTTTAATGTTATTACTGCCGCAGTGGCAGCCGCTTTTGTTGGGGTTTTACCTGCAATCCTCCGACTTGGGCTTGGCTTAATTAAAGCTTAATTTCTCAAATAACATTTGACGCTGCAAATGAGTTCAAACAAGCTAATTGAGTTTTGTGTGTGTGTGTGTGTGTGTGTGTGTAAGTTGTTTGCTGTTCAATAAATCCAAATGAGAAGCGCTTCCTTTTGCAATTAAAATGTATCTCTATCTTTGCGACGCTCTGTATAATATCTATAATTTATGCAATGATATCCAAGATATTGTCATGACATGGGTTTGTGTTTGATTACTATTTGCAGACACTAGAACATGCTCTGGATTAAATTTATGCATCACCTGAAGTGCTGGAGTCTGCGAAAAATGTGTCATATGCAAAATACCCGTAGGATCAACTGCAAGTTAGTCTGCTTTACTTATGTTTCAAAAAGGGGAAAAAACCATTGAATCTCACAGATTTCCCAACAAAAAAAACGTTTCATTAGAAGCCGCATTTTTAATTGAGGATGATAAAACATTTTAGATTTCGTACTTTCAATGTTAGAAATATTTGTAAGAAAAAAATACTTGATAGAAGATGAAAAGCCAAAACAAATATTTACCAATTAGAGAAGTATGTTTAACTTTGAAAAGTTTCATCATTTTTATTTATAGTTGAAATATATTACTGAAATTAAAAGAAAAATTTAATAATAATTTTAATAACAATTAATATGTATATATTAAAGTTTATAGAACCACAAGAATATTTCAAAGGAAGACTTAACCATTTCCAAGGAAATGCTTGATTTGTATTAGATTTTTGAATTCAGACAAAATATCATTTAAGCAACAATTACTAGTAAAATTTGTAAGTAAATCTCAGTCGAGCTACCAATTAAGAAAATTGGCCACAGTCAGCTGGTTTTAATTAGCCAATAGCTGGCCTTAGCAACTAACAACAGCAGCAACAACAACAAATACTTGCACGTAATAGACGTAGATTGTAAATATTTGACACCCCGCAGTTAACCTCCCGTCAAGGTGCTGCTATTGTTGTGGCCTTAATCCAACAACAATACATAACACTCGACTCAATTTACAAGTTTGGCTGGCAGTGAGTTGCCAAGTTCATTCAGAACTTATCCCCTTTCGACCCCATTTGGAAATGTTGGGCGAGAGTTCTTCAATTACTTTTTGCACGATTTGATTTTACATTTAACGATTTTTCGCACTTAATTAGAAGCCAGTGTCGATGTCAGTGGCAGCTCTGCCAACTCTGCCATGATTTGATTAAATGTGAAGATGAATTTTAATTAAAATCTTTGCGCAACACTTCCACCTTCCCCCTATTTGCCAATAACCATGTTGTGGCTTCCGTTTTTTGACACTCAACTTGCTGGTTGCCCCCGAAGGGGTTTGGGCCTTAATAGAGCAATAAAGCCGCAAGTTCATGGCATGGATAGCCAAGTCCTTTTGTGGGCTTAGTCATTGTCGTCATTTAATTTATGCAAAATGGAAATTAAAGAGTGATGCCGACGGAAAACTTTTCCAAATGTTTTTCCTCGAATATTTATGCAAATGACTGTCTAATGAATTTTCGAAACTACTTACGAGTAATTTGCCCATCCGCAGTTATCAATTTCAATTAAAGTCAGCAACGACTTTAAAAAACACCAACAACAAGTCAACAGCTCAACTCACTCCTTCAAATGTTTAGCAAATAATTTTTGCATTATTTACAACAAATGGAAAACAATGCCGCTTTGTCTTTTGTCAATGTAAAATACACAGAATCGTAGAACTTTTACCAAAGTTTACCAAATGCCAAAAAGCAAAAAGAAAATGCAGAAAAATAGTAGTACACAAAAAACAGCGACACACTCCGACGTACGCACACTTTCACACATGACTGTATTGTCACGTGTAGTCCACATTGTTGCATTAAAGTCCATGACAGACTTTAAGATACTCTATTTAAAATTTGATTTTTATAAATATTTTGTTTGCTTAAGTAGAAAGTTCTACGATCAATCCTTAGTTAATTTTTCTTGATAACTAGCTTATCAAATTATAAGCATATGATGGACTATAAGATACGCTGAATCCCATTTTATTTATGTAAATCTTTCTTTTCTTTGTACAAATCAACCTCAGCTCAGCATGCACTTTTCACTACACATTACAGGGTATCAAAACTTTACCGCACTGTGGCTTAGCTAAGGGTAAAGAGGGGGGCAGTTGCCTGTCGCGTCCAATGGGCCATTCAAAATTACGAGCCAACAGTTTCCGCAGTGTTTTTTGTCATTTCCATGCGCTCATTGTCAGTTTCAAGTAAGCAACTTTTTCTCTCTTCTCATTGTTGTTGTGCTCCTGTCTGCACTTTGTTTGTTTGTTTGTTGTTTGTGCAGCAGCCGCCAAAAGTTGTTGACCAGAACTGCCTACAAATGCAGACAAATATGGCCCAACGCATGAAATGCAATAAATTTTCAAATATATCTATACATACATATATATCTGTGTGCTACCAAAAAAAGAACCAAATAAAAAAGATTTATTTTGATTATTTCATTTACTCTTTTTAAGGATTGATATCCTTTGTGTGAATATTTGTTGCATAATTTCTTTGCATATAATTTTTCTATTGGATGTAAAATTTAAAATTTTTTGTTAAAACTTTTTGAAATATTTTAGTGTAAAAGTTTTTTTTTTTTTAAATTTTCTGCTTAAATTAATAGTTATAAATTTTTTTTCCTTTCCTTTAAAATTACACTATATTCCTAGCAAAAATTGCACCTCAAATAGAAGGGCATAAAGGCTTCGGTAATACCCCAAACTAATTTATATTCTTTTTGTTTGTCACGTACTAGTGAATGGAGCTTCCATTGTTTTGAATAGTAGAGTTGTTTTTTGCCCGGGTGCAGTGCAGTCAGCAAAAGAAATCGAGCAACTGATAAAGCTTCACTCTGAGCACAATCAAAACTGAAACTGACTAAAGCTAAAGACAATATAAATCAATGTGGTTATGGCGCAATTCCATTGACAAATTTACGAGCGACTCAGATAAAAATTGGAAGCTAAAATTAAAGAAAAGACTCGTGATTCTCAAAGTATTCTTTGAAAGATCCAATCAGACATGTGCTAAATATGTTGAGGATGATATTTTTGAGATTTATAATTTAAACACATAATTATTAGAAACAATTTGAAGAGAATGAAATGTTATATATTATGTACCTTTTAAAGATATATTCAAAAACATTTAAACACAAAACTGTTTACTTTTAGCAATTTTAAGATTTTTTTTATTATTTTTTTCTTGTTTTTTGCATGTATTATTTTACAAGTTTTCTTCTATCCTTTGAAAAAAAACTATATCCATCTGACCTAGTAAATAGAGTTATCGTTTGAAGCATCACATTTAACATCTACACACCACACGTTTACATAACCCACCCAAATATAACTACACCAAGACATATATTTGTCCAGTTTCTTTTTACATACATACGCTGTATCACTTGTATATATTGTAAATAAACCTTTTTGTATACAAAAAGTAAAAAAAATAGAAAATCTACCCTTTGAATTATATTTACCTATATCGTCTGTCGACATTGTCATATTGGAATTTACTCTGAGTCATCTATAGTTTGCTTTTAAAACTACTACTTCACATGTAATACAGTGATCACTCAAAATAAACAATAAGGGAAAAAATTTTGTCATTTAATATGTATTATAATAATTACACTAGACTTAGCTGTCAAATAAAAACAGCTTTTATTTTCGAATAACAACTGTAGTACGTATCAAGTCAAAACTGCCTATCATTTTAATTTGTAAAAGACTTTAGTTTAATCTATGATCGAATCGAATAATAAATTTTGAGAGATTTCCAAATGATTTAAGTCAAGACTTTGACATACACAAACAAAGCGTTGGCACTGATAACAAACTTCCAAGACTTTTCTGATCAAATGTTCTTTATCAATCGACAACGTTGCTGACATTACGCATACGTCAAGTGGTACACACTTCAGCCGCTATATAAAGAAGGCGCTAGTAATACGACGAGTTAATAGACGCTTTGAGCCAGAACCCAACGGATCAAAGCGAAGTCGCCACAAAATGCTGCTAAAATCGTGTTTGTTGCTGCTGCTGTGCAGCGTCGTTGCGCTGTCCACTGCCAACAGCTATGACGGGTAAGTGGAGGAGTCATTATCGACCATTAACTGAGTCAACTAATGTCCACTTAATCATCATCCATTTAGCTACAAGATCTATGACATCAATGCCCACAACAATTTCGAGAAGCAGCTGATGTTACGTCTGTCGCAGAATGCGGACTTTGATTTCTTCGATCTGCCACGTGCCTCAGATGTTGCCACACGCGTCATGGTGCAGCCCAAGGATCAGCCCAGCTTCGAGGAGCTGTTGCGCAGATTCAACGTTGATTATGTCGTTGTCGATGACAATTTGGGCGCCACACTGGCGAAGGAGCAGCTGGAGAACCAGAGCGAACGTTTCATGGAGGAGCGTGCCACCGCACGGGGCATTAGCTTCACGAAGTTCCAACGTCATGCCGAGATCAATGCCTATCTGGATGAGCTGGCCAAGGCTTATCCCAGCCGTGTGACTGTTCAGACCGCTGGTAAATCGTATGAGAAACGTGATCTGAAGACAATCACCATCACCAATGGCGATGGCAGGAAGGGCAAGAATGTCATCTTCCTGGATGCCGGCATTCATGCTCGTGAATGGATCGCTCATGCTGGAGCTCTGTATGTGATCTACCAGCTGGCCGAGAACTTTATGGCCAATGCTGCGCTATTGAAGGATTACGATTGGGTCATTTTGCCAGTGGTCAATCCCGATGGCTATGAATATACCTTCTCCAACTCTCGCATGTGGCGCAAGACTCGCAAACCAGCTGGATCCTGCACCGGTACCGATGGCAATCGCAACTTTGACTTCCACTGGGGTGAGGTGGGTGCCTCCAGCTTATCCTGTGTCGACACCTACATGGGCCCCACTCCCTTCTCGGAGCCCGAGACGCAGGTGGTGCGTGATTTGTTGCTCAGCTTGACGGGACGTGGCAAATTCTACCTGACTCTGCATTCCTATGGCAATTACCTGCTCTATCCATGGGGCTGGACATCGTGAGTAATCCTTAAATGTGACTCATTAGATCCGCTCACTAAAATTTACTCATTTACAGCGCTTTGCCCACTGAATGGCGTGCCATCGATGAGGTGGCCCAGGCTGGAGCTGCTGCCATTAAGAGCTCCACTGGCACCAAATACACAGTTGGTAGCTCCACCAATGTGTTGTATGCCGCAGCTGGTGGCAGTGATGATTATGCCTTTGGCGTTGCCAAATTTCCCATCTCCATCACGATGGAACTGCCCGCTGGCGGCTCTGGCTTCAATCCCACTCCTGACCAGATTCTGCCCTTCGTCAGCGAGACCTGGACTGGCATTCGTGCCATGGCCCAGAAGGTCATTGAAAAGTACTAAATGAAAGAGACGCCAAAGCATTTGCAATAAAACACACATATTTTATACATATCGATATACAAATTGTCTAGTATTCCATTTCCGTTTCACGCGGATGCGATAAATAAATACGTCCCATGGAGTTGGTATCAGTCAGTTGGTATAACTAAGTCAATGACACACTTGGCTAAATTGGTTCAATAGCCTGCTGTGCAGTGTCTACACTTCAAATTATCGCCAGACATTAACTTGGCTTGTAAACAGAAGCAATTATTCAAGTGACATTACGATCACCGATCACTATACCGAATACCAGGGTTAAAAGTAAAAAATAAATAGTATAGGTTTGTATCATTAATTTATTAATTTATATATAAAGTACATATTTTATAATACCTAATAAGTCGGTTTCATCTCTACAAAATAAATAAAATTTAAAATCACAAATCTACTTGCAAAACTGTATATCAGTCTATTATTTTTAATTAATGATTGATAACAGCTAAGTAGGCAATCCACTTAAAATAAATTAGATAATAACTTGAGCACTTGTTTTGAGAATGACACATAACCACAATTGAATTGTTTTCTATGCCAAGGGCCGTTTTCTCAGCTAAAGCAAAAAACAATTATATCAAAAATGGCCTAATATTACAAAAAAAATTAAAATATATTACTAGAATATTTAGATAAACAAGTTAAAATGAAACCATAACCAGGAATTTATTAGAAGTCCACGGCATTTAAATTCCTTAATTCTTCTTTTGTTAAAATAAAAATTGTAGTTCGGCGAATAAGATTAAATCCCATCTCATGAAACCGAATCCTTTTATATTTTGTTATAGTTGAATGTAACTTTGTATACGCTATCCTCAAACTGAAGTTATTAATGATGCATACGCTATGGTATGTGGCCAGATATATATTCTTTTAATTGTTACTCACATTTCCGTAAATTTATCATGCTTTTCTTCAACCTTTTTACTATAGAAATTAAGTTTACTTTATCAGAAGATAATTCTATTTATTGCAAAAGTTATTTATTACAATCCGGAGCTTGCATTGAGTGGATATTTTTGTATGACTTTGCGAGCCATTGCCTCGATGCCCACCCACGTTTCCTTAACCAATTCATCGATATCAGAAGCAGGTGGATCAAAATAGTTAGCTCCGCCAGCAGGCAGCTCCATAGTGAACGATATGGGAAAGCCGGCATTGAAAGCATAATCATCGCTAGCTCCGGCAGCCGCATATAATAAAGTTGTGGAACAGCCCACCTGGTACTCTGTGCCTGTGGCTGCCTTAATTGCGTCTCCTCCAGCTCGTCCAACTTCATCAAGATCTGGCCAAGTGTCGGGCAGAGCGCTGTAATAATTAATAAATAAGTATAGAATAAATTGTAGTATTATTTTCTACTCACTCGATGTAGCCCCAAGGATAGAGTATATAGTTGCCATAGGAGTGCACTGTCAGATACATTTTGCCACGATCTGCAAAACTGTGGATGAGATCACGTACCACAATTGCCTCCGGTTCGGAGAATGCCTTCGATCCAGCGTAGGTTTCTGCACAAGGATCTGGTGAGGCACCAGTTTCATTCCAATGGAACCCAAAATTCCGATTGGGATCAGTGCCAATGCAAGTTTCGTTGCTGGGCCGACGAGTCTTACGCCACATTCTATTGTCCGGCGATAGATGGGTGTAAGAATAGCCATCTGCATTCACCACGGGCAGAATAACCCAGTCGTAGTCCAAAAGCAAATGAGCATTTGCTTCATAGTTGTTCACCAGCTGGCCAATGGCATAAACCACAGCAGCCGGCGAGATCCATTCACGGGCATGGAATCCACCATCCATAAGTATCACATTCTTATTTGAGCGTCCATCTCCATTTGTTATTCTGATTGTCTTCAACCAGCGTCCTTCGAAGCTTTTGCCCACGGTCTTAACAAAGACACGACTGGGAAATTGCCGGGCAAGATCCTCAATATACTGATTGATCTCATCGTGGGTGTAATATCTCTCAGTGCCCAGACGCCCCTCGTAGGGAAACCAGTTCCTCAAATTGCGATTCGTTTCGAACTCACGACGCAATGTTAAGCCCACATCACGATTTACGACCTTATAAGTAAGTGTGTGATCATCCAGTAATTCGACAAATTCGGGTTGTGCCTCTGGATGTACCATGACATGGGCATTGGCTCCATTGCTCGCAAATATCTCATAGAACGACTCATTTTTAAGCAGCTCGGACAATACCAAGTCCGAGGAGCGGCCCTTCGCAGCCAGTTCATAGATCTTAAAGCTGATCAGCAAATTTAACATGGTTTATAAAGAAAAACTTGATCTTAACTTACCCATCATAAATACTACCCTTCCCGAGGGATTCTGTTATGAAAAGGCTACACAAAGTGAACCAGAAAATTTTCATCTTGACTCGTTGACAACTTGAAATATACTGTGCAGTCTATCAAAATTCCCAAGCCCATGCTTTCTAATCAAGATCGTTATCAATAGCTACATAACGCAATATTTAGCAACTCACTTCAATTAATCAACAAATTGGTTGTAAAAACATTTAAAAATCGTTGATAGACAGAGAGCGCCGGGCAGTGAAAAACTTGATGTGCAACCCATGAAGGGTTATTAAACTTTTTATACTATTTATCAGCGATCATAATTAACAATCTTCGATAAACCTCACCTACTCCCCATGGAAAACTAATAAAATAAAAATTAAACCATATGAAAAGCATTCAGAATTCTGGATTCTCACACTTAAGAGTATTTTTAGACCCCGTACCTAAAACAAGTACATAAAGTAACTATATGTATTCTTGATCAGCATCAATACCTAATTAGAAATTGAGTTTACTTTATCATAAGATATTTCTATTTATTACAAAAGTTATTCATTACAATCCGGAGCTTGCATTGAGTGGATATTTTTGTATGACTTTGCGAGCCATTGCCTCGATGCCCACCCACGTTTCCTTAACCAATCTATCGATTTCAGAAGCAGGAGGATCGAAATACAAAGTTCCGCCAGGTGGCAGCTCCATGGTGAATGATGTGGAAAAGCCGACATTGAAGGCATAATCATCGCTAGCTCCAGCAGCGGCATACAACAAAGTTGTGGCACAGCCCACCTTGTAATTCGTGCCTGTGGCTGCCTTAATGGCGTCTCCTCCAGCTCTTCCAACTTCATCGAGATCCTGCCAAGTGTCTGGCAGAGCACTGCAAAAAATAATTTGTTAGTAAGGGGAAAAATCTAAATATTTTTGTCTACTCACTTGATATAGCCCCAAGGATAGAGTATATAGTTGCCATAGGAGTGCACTGTCAGATACATTTTGCCACGATCCGCAAAACTGTGGATGAGATCACGTACCACACTTGCCTCCGGCTCGGAGAATGCCTTCGATCCAGGGTAGGTTTCCGAGCAATGATCTGGTGAGGCACCAGTTTCATTCCAATGGAATCCGAAATTCCGATTGGGATCAGTGCCAATGCAAGTTTCGTTGCTGGGCCGACGAGTCTTGCGCCACATTCTATTGTCCGGAGAGAGACGAGTGTATTCATAACCATCCGCATTCACTACGGGCAGAATAACCCAGTCGTAATCCAGAAGCAGTTGGGCATTTGCCTCAAAATTGTTCACCAGCTGGCCAATGACATAAACCACAGCAGCCGGCGAGATCCATTCACGGGCATGGAATCCACCATCCATCAGTATCACATTCTTATTTGCGCGTCCATCTCCATTTGTTATTGTGATTGTCTTCAGCGAGCGTCCTTCGAAGCTTTTGCCCACGGTCCTGACAAAAACACGACTAGGAAATTGTTTGGCAAGATCCTCAATATACTGATTGATCTCATCGTGGCTGTAATATCTCTCAGTGCCCAGACGCCCCTCGTAGGGAAACCTGTTGCTCAAATTGCGATTCGTTTCAAAATCATGGCGCAATGTTATGCCCACATCATGATTAACGATCTTATGAGTAAGGTTGTTATGATCTAGTAATTCGAAAAATTCTGGTTCAGCCGCTGGATGCACCATGACATAGGCCATTGTTCCATTGCTCGTAAAAGTCTCATAGCTCGACTCATTTTTAAACAGTTTGGACCACTTAAAGTCGGAGGAGCGGCCATTTGCAGACAGTTCATAGATCTTAAAGCTGATCAACAAATTAAATATTGTTCATACGAAAAATTTAAGCAAACTCACCCATTATAATAATCTCCATTCCCTAGAGTTTCTGTTATAAAAACGCCACACAACGCGAAGGCGAACCATAAAATATTCATCTTGATACGTTGACAACTTGCGAGAAACTGTGCAGTGTCTATCGAAATTCCCAAGCCTATGCTTTAAAATCGTTATCAGTAGCTACATAACAGAATATAAAGCAACTCACTCAAATAAATCAACAAATTAGAATTAGAATTTTTTAGTGTAGGCAGTGTAAAAAGTATTTGAAGCACATTCTGGGTTTTTTGTACTAAAGCTTGATTTTCGACTGATCTCAGAATTCTTAAAGATCATACTTTTAGTCAAAAATTACACTAATTTTTAAATTTGGTCAACCAATCTTTTCTACGTTGTCTGCTACCGAAAATACAGAGACAATGAAGCAGACCAGCTCTCTCTTTCTCTAACTCTCTCAAGAGAACACTTAAAATATTTTTTCTTCTCGCGTATATTCTGTTTTATGCTGCTCGGCGATAGAAAAACACACAGCTCTCTTACGATATCAGCTGAAAGGAAAGCTGAGCATCAGCAACTGAGTAAAACGAGCTAATAATCTTTAAATTATAGAATTTATTGAACAACAAAATTTAAAAGATTTCGATAACCTTTTCTGCCATGGCACGAATACCAATCCATGTTTCAGTGACAAACTCATCAATGCTGCTGGCTGGAGGGTCAAAGCCAGTGGCACCACCTCCAGTGAGCTCCATGGTAATGGAAATATTAAATCCAGCATAGAAGGCATAATCATCGCTGGCTCCAGCAGCTATATACAGCACATTCGTAGAGCTGCCCACTTCATAGTCTGTGCCTGTGGCAGCCTTAATGGCGTCGCCGCCAGCACGAGCCACGGCGTCAAGCTGATCGACAGTGTCTGGTAGATCACTGAGAAAATAAAATAAAATAGATAAATTACATCAAAATACACAATTAAATAGTTATCACTTTAGTACCTTGTCCAACCCCAGGGATATAGTAAGTAGTTTCCAAACGAATGGATGGTCAGATACATAATGCCACGATCCGCCAGTGAATGCATCAAATCCCTTACGACAATTGTCTCTGACTCTGAAAAGGCTGTTGGTCCAGCAAAGGTGTCCATGCAAGGATTCGATGAGGCGCCTTCCTCGTTCCAGTGAAAATCGAAATTACGATTGGGATCAGCGCCATAACAAGTCTGACCCAAGAATCGGTAAGGTTGCCGAGTCTTGCGGAATATACGTGCCAAGGTTCCAGTCTGAGTATGCTCATAACCATCGGGATTCACAACGGGCAAAATCACCCAGTCAAAGTCTTTTAATAGATCCGCGTTCTCTTCGAACTTTTCCACCAACTGATCAATGACATAAAGAACAGCTGCCGGCGAGATCCATTCACGGGCGTGGAAGCCTCCGTCCATGAAGATGACCTTCTTATTGGCACGACCATCTCCGTTGGTGATGGTGATCGTCTTCATCTCCCGCTTCTCATAAGACCAGCCCACAGTCTTAACATAGACACGGGACGGGAACCGTTTAGCTAGATCGTTGATGTAGTTTGTGATCTCCTCATGGGTGTAGTATCGGTCTGTGCTCAGACGTCCTTTGCCTGTAATTGGCTTCAAGAGTCGCTGCATTTGACGCTGGGCAAACTCCTCAGCAATCGTGGCACCCAAATTTCCATTGATGAGACGATGATTTAGCTGTTGAGCTGTGAGTAATCCCTGGAAGCTATCCAACTGCTGGGGACTTACGATCACCCTAGAAGGTTTGCCCAACGAGCGACTAAGGCTAAGGAAATCGTATCCTTCATGGCTCAGCTTCTGCAAGATCTCACCATGGGCTGGAGTTGAAGGTGTCACTTCATAGATGTGATAACTATAATTGGCACTCACTTAATAAAATTCCACTGCAGAAATCCCTCAAATTACTTACCCCTTCAAGCCATCTTGAGCAGCAACAAGAGCTAAACTCAGGAGCAGTACTAAACAGCCCAGCCGCGACATCTTAACGTATTTTCTAGACTATGTGACACGCGTGCCCTTTGCCAGTGACTTAAATAGCCAGTTCTTATCTAATCGCACATCTATAAATTCTAAGCAACTTATAATCGTATCTTTCTTAGTAGTCGCAAAAAATCAAAATAGTTAAGCATTAATCCGACTTTATTTACGATTGTGGTTAATAACATCTTATCGCTTTCTTGGCCATGGCACGCAATCCCAGCCAACTTTCTGTGACGATCGAAATCAAGAAATCCACCAATAGGTATTTCCACTTTTATATTGTAGACATATTCTTCTTAACATGTTTAGCAGATGATCCATTGATTTCATCCAACTAACTACCAAAATTGTGATTCAGATCGGTGCCAGGGTTTTCTAAATTTATTCAGATTCTTGATTATGCATTGTGATTATAGTCGGAGCATAAGAAGTCCCGCAACTTAGGCGTTTTCCAATTTGAAACTGTTACTGTTTAAGTTTTTTTTCAAAACGTAGTCTTACATAGAAAAAAACTTCGGCTAAGAAATATGGTGACTCATTACAGACTAAGCATTCTCTTTAAGCTACACAGTAAAAATTAAACACTCTTAAGGCCCAATCATAAAGAATTTTATTTATTAAACTATTGTAACAGTGTCCAACAATTTTTAAAATATTTCGATAACCTTTTCGGCCATAGTTCGAATACCGATCCAGGCTTCTGTTACATATTCATCGATGCTGCTGGCGGGCGGATCAAAACCAGTAATGCCACCTTCATTGAGCTCCATGGTGATGGAGATATTGAATCCAGCATAGTAGGCGTAGTCGTTGCTGGTGCCAGCGGCAATGTAGAGAGTATTGGTGGATGTGCCCACCCTATAAACGGTTCCTGTGGCAGCTTCAATGGCATCGCCGCCAGCACGTGCCACAGCATCGAGTTGCTCGTGGGTTTCGGGTAGATCACTGACAAAATTAAAATTTAGTAGAAATTTACAATTAAAAATTTGTCACTTTTCTACCTTGTCCAGCCCCAAGGATATAGTAAATAGTTGCCATAGGAGTGAATGGTCAGATACATAATGCCACGATCCGCCAGTGAATGCATTAAATCCCTAACAACAATTGTCTCCGGCTCGGAGAATGCTGTTGGTCCAGCAAATGTGTCCACGCAAGGATTCGATGAGGCGCCTTCCTCGTTCCAATGAAAATCGAAATTGCGATTGGGATCAGCGCCATAACAGGTCTGACCCAGAACCTTGTAGGGCTGCCGAGTCTTGCGGTGTATGCGTGCCAAGGTTCCAGTCTGAGTATGCTCATAACCATCGGGATTCACAACGGGCAATACTACCCAGTCAAAGTCTTTTAGGAGATCCGAATTCTGTTCAAACTTTTCCACCAACTGATCAATGACATAAAGCACAGCTGCCGGCGAGATCCATTCACGGGCGTGGAAGCCTCCGTCCATGAAGATGACCTTCTTATTGGCCCGACCATCTCCATTGGTGATGGTGATCGTCTTCATCTCCCGCTTTTCATAAGACCAGCCCACAGTCTTAACATAGACACGGGACGGGAACCGTTTAGCCAGATCGTTGATGTAGTTGGTGATCTCCGCATGAGTGTAGTATCGATCTGTGCTCAGACGTCCTTTGCCTGTAATTGGCTTCAAGAGTCGCTGCATTTGACGCTGGGCAAACTCCTCAGCAATCGTGGCACCCAAATTTCCATTGATCAGGCGATGATTTAGCTGTTCAGTTGTGAGTAATCCCTGGAAGCTATCCAACTGCTGGGGACTGACGATCACCCTAGAAGGTTTGCCCAACGAGCGACTCAGGCTAAGGAAATCGTATCCTTCATGGCTCAGCTTCTGCAAGAGCTCACCATGTGCTGGAGTTGAAGGTGTCACTTCAAAGATGTGATAACTATAATTGACACTCACTCAATTAAATTCCACTGCAGAAATCCCTCAAATTACTTACCCCTTCAAGCCATCTTGAGCAGCTACAAGAGCCAACCCGAATAGTAATGTTAACCAGCCCCAACCCGACATCTTAACGTAGTTTTCTACGGCTATTCAGTCACTTAAATAGCCAATTCTTATCTAATCTTACATCTATAAATTAGAATATTCACAAAATTGTATTTTTTTGAGTGAGTGCATTTGGAAATTAATCTAGCTTTATTTACGATTGCGGTGGATAACGCCTTATCACCTCCTCGGCCATGGCACGCACTCCCACCCAACTTTCTGTGACGAAGCCCTCGATGTGAGAGACCCACGGATCGAATCCAAGAAATCCCCCAGCAGGTAGTTCCATGGTTATGGCCACTGTAACATTGGCAACACCCGCAGCATAGTCCGTGGAATCTCCCGAGGTGGGATACATCATATGATAACCGCTGCCATAACTATAGATGCCATTGGTGGCATGAACAATTGCCATGGCACCCGCATCTGCCACTTCCATCATTTCGTAGTAGTTCGGGGGAAGGGCACTACAAGGAATAAAGAGATCAGAACTGTTGGATGTCTAGAATCCCCCTCTAAACTCACCTGGTGTGACCCCATGGCAGTAAAAAGTAGTTGCCATAGGAGTGCAGGGAAAGATAAAACCTCAAGCGATCGCTGTAGTGAAGCAACACATCCCGCACCACCTGAGACTCGGGCTGATCAAAAGCGTATTCTCCGCGATAGATTTCCTCCGCTGGATCTGCCGAGGAACCATCATTCTGACCCCATTTATAGCCAAAATTGCGATTGAGATCGGTGCCAATGCTTTGCGGGTCTCTGGTAGGTTTTCTAGTCTTACGCCAAAAGCGTGAATCCGTATGAGTGTATTCATAACCATCTGCATTCACAACGGGCATTATCACCCAATCGTAATCCTGCAGAAGTGGTTTATTCTCCTCATAATTATCCAGCAGTTGTTGAATGATGTATAGGGCGAAAGAGGGCGCAATCCATTCCCGAGCATGCATGGCAGCATCGATAAAGATCACGGGCTTATTCGATCTTCCATCGCCATTGCTGATGGTCAGCAATTTCAATGGACGACGCTCGTAGCTCCAGCCAAAAAGCTTGACCAGTGCACGTTGTGGATACCGTTGAGGCAGACTATCCAAATACTCATTGATCTCGGCGTGCGTGTAGAATCCACCAAAGACATCGATCAGCGGCAACTGAATGCGAGATTTGCTGCGTCGATTCTCCTCCCTTTGAGCTTGCACCAATTCAGAGATATCATCCGAAAGTATCTGATGTTCTATGTGCTTCTCCTTCAACAGTTTCAACAGTCTTTCAACTTGTGTGGGCGACACCAACAGCCTCAGTCCAGTCTCATTATGGCTGCGACGTGAGCCCAGAAAATCCCAGTGTGGTTTTTCCCTCGCCAACTGCCGCAACAGTCGTTGCTCATTTTCACTGCGCGGCTGCAACTCAAAGACCTTGTAATCCTTGTAATCCTGCCAGGCCAACAGGCAAACTGACTGCAATAGCACCAGCAACAACAGCAATCCCAAGAGTGTATACGACGTCATTCGTGCAAAGTTTAACTAAGACTAGCGCTCGAATTTCGATACAAATGGCATATCGATCCACTTATCGCTTAATTGGAACTGCTGCCGACTATTCGGTTACGATATCAATAATGATATTATATTTTTTTATGCTTCTGTTGATGGTTATAAGTTATAAAACTTATTGAAATCAGGGTGGGAGAAGCGTTTAAAACTGAACCAGTTCTTTATAGAGAAAGGAACTTAAAAACGCATTTTAAAAGAAAAATTTAGATTATAGAAATATCCAATTTATCTTCAGGAAAACTTTCATCACTGATGGTATTTTTTTTTTTATGAATGTTTCAATAAAATTTCTCAAAAATCAACTCAGAAAATGTATTGAAAATATTTGGAAATGTAATAATTAATTTTAAAGAAAACTTCCAAGACGGTATCTTTACTCGGTTTCAATAAGAAATCTTTGAAATCATAACCAATATTTTAGTAATACGTAAAGTGCCGAAAGTATAGACTTGAAATTCTCGGAATCTTAAAGATGATGCCTCCCCAATTTTAGTTACACCATTTAAAAAATGACACCGTATCTGTTTCTGTTTTTAATCTCACATTAGCACTTTAATGCCTAACAACGACGACAGTAATTAGTTTAATTAACAAATATAAATTCAATTGCTTAACGACTACAGACTAAAGACGCAGGCGCCTTAATACAGACTAACATGCCGTATGAACTCGACAAAGCCGGCAAATGTCTCCTTGCAGACGTGTATGATATCCGAGGTGGGCACATGGAATTCGTCACCGGGCAGCTCAAGCGTGTAGGACAAGGGTATGCCCAGGCTGCCGTAGGCAAAGTCATCCAGACTGCCAGAAGCCTCGTACAGAATCGAGGCTGAGGTGCCGATGGTATACCGTGTGCCGCGATATTTGCCGATTTGGTTGGCGGCCCTCAATGCCACCGAGCGCAAGGTGTTCACAGTGGGTGGCACTGTATTTCTGTTGGTGTTGGAGTTGGAGATGAAATGAAAAATCCATGAGAAATTTTTAAATGGATACAGTGGCAGAAAATATTTCGGTTTTAATTGCTTTTAGCAATTAATTGAAAAGTAAATTGAATTTCTTTTCGGGGCAGAGCCTGCCGGCCCGGCCCAAAAGACCCGACAACCAAACTGGTACACACCTCGCATAGCCATAGGGATAAAAAATGAATTTGCCGAATGAGTGCACATCCAGGCTGAGTTTCACACGATTCCGATTGAATTCCAAATACCGCACCACCGCCGATGTTTCTGGCTCCGAATTTGGCGCCGTGCCCGAATAAACCTCCGAGCAGAGCTGCGTATTGACGGGGATTTTAAAAACAACGAAGGTCAAAGTCAATTTTACAAATCACAATGCAACAAGTTGCTTACATTCTGACTGGCACCCTGATAGTTCCAATGATTGCCAAAGTTACGATTGATGTCCACACCGCTGCACCGCTGTCCACCATAGCGATGACGATTCTTGCGCCAGAAACGATCCTGAAAAAAGCAAAAGTATAATTAAACAATTTTTAAATATTCAGAAATCTGTATATTATTATTGTAAATTAATAAATCGTTCAGCATTAACTTGAATATTTACTACGCTTTATTCAAATTGAAATAGAATTTTTATCAAATATTCATAGATCTTTAAGAAAGCTTTCAGGATTTAATAATTGTTTTTTAACTCGCACATTTACTAAGGTTTTTGGAAATTTTTTAAAAATTATAACTTGAAATTCAAATTGAAATAGAATTTTTATAACATATTCTAAGGAGTTGAGATAACTTTCGGAATTTAACAATTGTTTTATAACACGCATATCTACTTTTTTTATTAAATATTTTTAAAATAATAACTTAAAATTTAAACTGAAATATATTTTTTTTTCCTTTTTTTTTATTAAAAATAATCAACTACTTACCGAAGTATGCGTATACTCATAACCATCGGGATTCACCAAGGGCACCAGAAAGACCTCGACATCGTTAAGGACACGTTGAAAAGCTCGCAAATTGCTGAGCAGCTCATAGGCCAAGTACAGTACAGTCTGTGTTGTAATCCACTCCCGACCATGGGCTGCTGCCTGAATGTAGGCCACTCGACGTGGACGAGTACGTGTGTTCAGGGAAATCGACAGTCCGGCAATGTGGCGACCCTCGTTGGAACGACCCAGAGACTCGTAGCGACAGTATTGGGGATAACGCGCTGCCAAGCCGCTCATGAAGTTCAGGATCTCGTGATAACGAGGATAATGCGAGAAGAAGCCACGTGCCTGACGGCGCTTGCGACTATGTGGACGCTCCGACTCACAGTCCGCTCCAGGCTGGCACTCATCAATTTCATCGAAATCTTCATCAGCGTAGGTGCTATTCGCCTCGAGGGCTGCCATCAGTTCCATTAGCGGTTGTGTCTCGTAGTCGACTCTCAGCTGGGACAGACGCGACTCGAATTGTGGTTTCCTTTGTGGTCCCACTGTCAGCACGGACATGTTCCTGGTCAGCAGCCAGAAGTCCACATCAGCATCATTCGTCTGCAGATCTACCATATAACGAAAGATATCCTCATCGTCATGCTGCACAGTGTACTTGGTATAACTGCAAATAGTTAAAAGATAAAGTATTTTTAATAAAACTGATTAAATTTTTTTTATAAATATTTTTATTGTTACTAAAATTTATATTTATTTAATTATTCATCTTATATATTTTTTATACTATTTTTTATACTTATTTTTAAATTAAAATAAATTTGCTCGGTAGTCTCTGAGCATAAGTTAATTATTATAAAAATTAAATTTTAACTAGGATAAGGTTATTTATTGTGGTTTCTTTTATTATACTCTGTTAACTTTTAGCCAATAAATTTCATATGACGTTCACTTAATCAAAAAAAATATCTGCAGTTTTAAAAACGCAATTAATAAAGATTTGGGATGCATAAGTTTATAAATCTTAACCAGCAAATTGAATTTCTCAAAGATATTAATCTGTATTTCAAAATTTTGGTTTGATTTATTTTGTTTTATATAAAATAAATGTATCTGAAAGTTACACAACAGCCAAATCGTCGATACATCAGGGTTGACCTATTCTGGCTGCCTGCAATTGCTTGTTAAATGCAATGATAAATGGATATCCAATTAAAAATGCGTAAAAGCCCAGCAAGTGAAATGCGATTGCTTCACACACATTTAGATGTCTTCAGCTAATTGGACAACAAAATTAATTTCGTGGCGCCCCCGAAAATGAGTTGTTGATTCACAAGTTTATGCAGAACGCCTCGTTCTCGGATGTCGTCGCCTAGTCGTCAATTGGCGTTTTGCCACCTCTCGATGAATTTGTGGCCAATTTATCATTTCAGAAAATTCCACAAAAGCGGACCACAGACAAGCAACAAAATATTGAAAATCTATGCATATTCATCTTGTGTGCAGACGGAAGCGGAGGCGGAGGAATTGGCTACCAAAACAGAAGAAACTGAAGACAAAGACGAGGCTAATCACGTGTGGCAGTCGGTGGCATACAATGATATATAATTTAATTAAACACCCGCCAAGATACATTCGTATCTTTATCTCTCTATCTATCTCTTTCTGAGGCAGCATGATGCAGCTAATTTTTCATTTTCATCTTGCATTTTTCATGTGATTAGTTTGGTTTTATTATTTTAATTTTTAATTTTTTTGTTTGTAATTCTCGTCAAATTTTAAGCAAATGAAGCGCTATTGTTGGGCGCTGCATGGCATCTGGCCTTCTTAACAGAAAAAAAAAAACAAAAAACAGATACATGATAGATGCATATAAAGCATCTATTTTTGAACATTAAAACGTGTATTATGTCGAAATATCGACAGCAACAACAAAGGCAATTCACAAAGCAACGGAAGGAAGCAAACATTTTGCGTGCTAATTAAATATCAAGTTGTTTGTAGTTTTGTGTTCATTTTCATTTTCATTATGACCCCATACGGCACAACAACAGCAGCAACTACAACCACAAACAATTCACAGCTGCCCGCATCCATCACTCATACGCCTCATGCGCCCCTGACAAACAACAAACAGCGGAGAAGACGACGACACAGTGCAATTTGCTGACTTCTTTGACAAACATTTGCTTGGCATAAGTTAGTAGTTGATGTACATGTGCAGGTGTGTGTGTGTATGTGTATGTGAGTATCTCTGTGTCATCGACGAATCGCCAATGATACTGCTGTTTATACAACAATTTTAGCTGGCGTTTTCCATGGGCTTATTAAGACAACTAGACGTCGTGTAACGTTTAGCATAAATACTAAAATTAATGACAGCTTCTAGCCACTGACATTGACACTCGTACTCATAAATCTAAGTACAATATTTACTGTCAATAGTTAGAGCTCATTAAAAGCTCTTAAATTATGACAACTTATAGCTACATTGAGTTTAAAGCTACGTATCTAATGCAATTGATAAATTGCTTAATTTTAATTCAAGCGATTTCGAAAAATGGTTATTTAAATGAAAAAAAGGTTAGAAGATAAAAATTTCTAATTGAAATCGTGTTAATTATATTAGAATACATTTGTTATAACTACCAAAAAGGGTAGAAAATCTATCAACTCAGTTAAAACTATCGTATAATAAATACTCTCAGAAATAGACATTTAACTAATAAATATTTATAAACGAATATTTCTTATATCTTCCCCAGCTAACTCCATTATAGTAGTTAACTATTTAACTATCAAACATTCACACAACTTTCAATATTTAAATTCTATTTCACACACACTCAATTCAAGCATTAAATTTAAAATATACAATAGGTATAAATTATTCAAATTGAAGATTCAACATGTTTAAAGAATTAAAGGAAGCGGTTTGTGCCTGGAGCTATAAATTCTTTCGCTGTGCTCAGTTGGTAACAGTTTTGGCCATACCATATTTAGCCGTTAAGTGCCAAATAGACAGCCTGAGCACATTCGACATTTGCCTCATGTATGTTAGTGTGGCACTGGGGGCAGTTAACTTTCTGAACGGAGATCTTCAATGGCATACTCGCATCAGATAATCAACTGCCAAACTACGAGCAATGGTAAATTAATTTTGTTTAAGCTAATAAAGTAAAAGCCTAAAACCTGTTTACCAACTAGATGGATCATTAAAAAAATAAAAGTAGTGAAATAAAACGCGAAATTTATGTCTGCGAGCGAACTGATTGATGGAGCTTAAATGAAATTCTGTAAATTGTAATTTTTATAAATTAATATGCATATTATTTTTGTTAATTACCCTTCATAGCCGGCCAGATTGTTGGAACTGCTGGAGCACGCCAAGCCGACGAGACAAAGCAATAAACTACACACGATTTTATAGCACATTTTTGCTTATATAGTAGTAGTAAATATATATATATATATATTGTAATATTGTACTCTCTCTAGCTGTATTCACACTCCAAACTTTAGCAGTCTCTCTTGCTCTTATTGTATTTGAAATTGTAAATTATGTATTAAAATATGCAGCTAAGCCGTGATCATGGACATGCAAAATGTTTTTGCGTTTAATTCAACAACACTTTTATTTTTTTGTTTTGTATATTTATAATCGCATTCACAAATAATTATTATTTTGCACGTTGCACTTGAAAAGAGTTATGCAATAAAACACAGACTCAACTCAAGTTGAGGTAACTTTGATCGCAGCCCGATTCATCTGTTTCATCTCCGTTTCGGCCAAAGACTGTCGAGCTGTTTCAATCGCGGCTGAGAAAGAAGACGTTGCCAAAGCCAAAAACCCGAAAAAAAATAAAAATAAATATGGTTTCAGTTCGCTTTGTAGAAAAGTGAGTGTCAAGGTCAGGTGTGCCGCGGTCCAGTCCCCCGTCCAGTTTCGTATCGAACAACAACAACAGCGACGATGATGATGATGGCTTTAAAGACAACAATTTGTGGGCGATTGTAAACGCGTCACGAGATCAAATGCGGAAAGCGTCGGCACGCGTCGTTTCTATATTTATATACACCGATTGTTTGATCAGCTTAAGTTTTGTTCTATCCAATTAATTCAACTGCTTAAATTTTGCATAATTTATGCCATTTGCTAATGCTAAGAAGCATTAATAGTCTTATTTTATATGCAATTCAATGAAGTTTTTTTTTCAGTTAAGTTGCTTTATTTTTTTTTCGTGAAACTTGTTTGGATAATTTGATCACTTTGTTATCTGGACACAATTGTGTTTCGGTTCTTTTTTGGGTCTATATCGATTCGATTTTTGCTCTTTCATGCGTTTTTAGCATCCGCGTATCGCGGGTCTTGAAATGATTCTGAAGCCGTTACTTGTTTATTTACTGGTTTTTATAGAGGAACTTGAATTGTTTAATTGTGTGCATGTATGTATGTCTGTGTGTATCTGTGTTATGCTTTGGGCCAAGTTTATGTGCTTTGTCTTCCTAATGTCACGGTTCGACATGTTTGTTGAGACAGCGCCGTAGGGTAAATTTCTGATTCCTGTTCTAATGAAATCTGAAATTTGAAAGTCAACGTACGACGCCTCCATGAATAAGATGCGCTCCATTCTATTTTGGCCAATTCTGTTAGTCCGGCCAAAAATTCGAGCACTGAACTATTGACGTGCAAGGTCGATTTGTCGAGCTAGCCGGAAACGTTAAAGTTATAACACTTGTGGTCCATTACAGTTACCACAATGAGAGAGGCAGCTGATGAGACGGATCATTAAAAGCTAAAGATGCGTGGATTTGAGTTCATTAAAACCTTAAGTGTTTTGGGCCCAAACAATACAGCTATAAACATGGCTAACAGAAGCCATTCACAAATCATCGAACGACACTTAACAAAAACTACGTATGTATTCACCTAGAGATACTCAAATAGATATACATACGTATTATTAATAATTATATTTTGAGCTTAACATTAGCTATGATGCGTAATTATGACACTTGACTGTCGCTTTGGGCACTTCCGCTTGACCGGAGATATATTCATCGATTTGATCTTCGATCGAGCCAAGTATCAAGATGTATAACTTTAGCAGACATCGAGGCACTCGTTGTGCCAAACTATTTATTAATAACAGAAAAAACTGAAAACTTAAAACTAAAAACAAACTTTATATTTCCGGTGCTTCAGCGTGTTGGATAAAATTTGCATTTCAAATTTAACTGTGATTATCTCTCTGCATATATTTAATAGCCACTTCTGTTGATTTTCTAGCCGCCTTCAGCCTGAAACTAGAAATTTAAGTTCTAAATCATTTTAATCAGTCTAATGGGTTCTAGCTCAGATCTCAGGGCATTCAACTTTCCTCTTGACCGCATGATCTGAAAAGAAATAGTTCCACATTTACACATAATTTTAGCTTAATAATCACATTAACTTACATATAGATCTATATCGCATAACTCTCAAGGCATTTGCTCAACATTTGTCTTTATGCATCATGTAATTAGCATATGAAAAAGCCCTCTGAGACTTAAGACATCGAGACTTAGATCAAACTTGTCTCTACGACCTTATGCCTATGAGTTTGTTTTGAACTAAGATGATTTGTAAATAGAGTCTTTTTAAGTGGGGGTCAAAAAATATCTAAAGACGCAAAAAGTATTATGCTACACCATTTAGTTAATCTGTTAGCCAAATTTGATTGTATCTCTTAAATATTATTGCATTTTTAAAATATATTTAGCTTATTTTTCAACTTATTATCAGAGACTGCAAATAAGAGTTATGAATGCTAATTTCAGCTAAAAAAATCAATGTGAAGGAAACATGCTACAGTAATTGGATCCTTCAAATTCGTCCTTGAAGGACATTTGATATATCATATGAAAGATCTCGAATCATAGATCAAGAATAAATTTAAATTTTTGTTATACACTAATTGGTTCAAAAGATATTCAACTTAACTTTTTTTTTTTTTTTTTATAATAAAAGTTACGGAATAACTCTTATTTGTAACTTTTAAAATTAAAAATCAAAAATAACTTAACTTTTATTTTTATTGAAAAAATCAGAAATAAGAGTTATTTCTCAACTTTTATTAAAAAAATGAACTTTAACGATTATTTTTGACTTTTTAAATAAAAATTAAAAATAAGAGTTATTCCGTAACTTTGCTCTCTAATTAAGAACCTATTATTACCCTTTCACTTTCTACTTGTTTATAAGAAATTAATAACATTAACAGTTTGACTATTTTCCTTTTTTATTTGAAGTTAAACTCTTCTCTATTTCTGCATACTCCAATTGCACCACTCGCCTCTTTTAAGTCATGGCATGCAAATCGATTATTGTTCAATGAAAAATAAGAGAAACTATCCCTAAGATCGCTCAGTTATAGTGGATCCATTGGAGGCAACACATCGAGAAGCGGAAGAAACTTGGACCAACCTCATGGTAAGTTTTCGTTCAATAAAAAACAGAAAACAGATCGTAAAACGCTATAAACAATGTCATAAACAGCACTTGATGACGTCGCTGCAGTTGTTGCTGTTACTCTTATCAGCTCTTAGACGAATCGAAGTATTTGGTTATCATAGCTACGACTTTGGCGTTAGATCACATCAACATGGTCGCAGCGCCAGAGATGACAAGTGTCAACAACAAGCTGTGATCACACGCTGGATCAACGAACAAGTTGTAAGAAATGCAAAAGTTACCCGATTTAATCAGCGATTAAGGGAATTATTGGATGTCTTGAGCGGAAACAAAACTACAAAGAACGAGGAGGAATTTTGTTGTTTCTATGAGAAGGATACCATGGAAAAACTCTTTAAGGACATAACGGTTCTCTCTGGGAAGTATAAGATCGCTGGAGGAGTGCCGTTTCATACAACCGGGGATTTGGGACAAGATTTGGACCTTATTCTGGATAGATTAAAGAAAGTGGTCAATATGGATATGAAAAGCTGTTGCAAACGTTTAGCTAACAATCTCAAGAAGCTGGAAAAGGATTTCAAGAAGCAATTGGAGGATCTTAAAAATAATTTAAATAAAAAGAGTGATGAAAAGAAAAAAGCTGAAACCGAATTACACGAAAAGCAGAAGGAGCTCGACAATAAGCTGAATCAGCTACAGACACGCATAGAAACGCTGGAACTGAAGCAGAAAAATAATAATAAAGAATTGCAAAATGAAAAATGTTGCAAAGAATTAGAAAATAAACTAAATGAGCTAAATCAAGAACTAGATAAAGCCAAAACAGAAACGAAAGATAAGACAACAACCCTAGAAAAAGAGCTCAAAGATCTTCAGGTTAAACAAAAGGAGCAAGAGGATAAAATAAAAGACATTAATGAAGAATTGAAGAAACGTGCTGAAAATATGGAAAAAGTGATGGAAAACTGTGAAAAGAATTGTGGAAATGAAAAGAATGCAAATGACAGAAATGAAGAAACTCAGAAAACTGAAGATAATGCTGATTCGCAGAGATTGGATAACTTAGAGCAATCAATAAAAAATCTCACAGATAATCACAAACAACTAAATGATATGATTGAGACCCTGGCACAATGTCAAAAACTTGAAAACAATCTGAAGAAAACTGAAGAAAAACTCAACCAGATGGAAGAAAATGAAGGTGATCAAAATAAATGTCAAGCTGATCAGATCAAAGACCAAATTGAATTACAGCAACAAATTGAAAATGCTAAGAATTGCTGCAAAAACATTGATAATTTGGCAAAAGACAGTCAAGATCTACATGAGAAGATCTTACGGATGAATGAGAGCTACAGTGATCATATATCAAAACTAGATGGGGATATCAAGGACCTTCAGAATCGCCTAAATGAAGCATTGGAAAAAAATAATCCAGAGAATTCAACACATAACGATAATAAGGATGCAAATAATAAAGAATCGCCCTGCAGTAATAATTCGACTTTCGAGAATAAGCTAGATGAAATCAATAAAAAACTGGAACAAATACAAAAAAGTATCAATGATAGCGATAACAAACTAAACGAAGCGCTTAACGAATCATTGAAAAACTTTGACGAGTTAAGGCATCTTATCGACGATCAGAAAACTGCTACACAAGAATTCAACAAACAAGTAGAGAAACGATTCGATGAACTAAGCGCTCAAAATAATAACAGTAAGACAGTTAATAATAAGGATCGTTTGGATCGCTTGGAAAAACAACAAGATCAAATCAGCGAAGATATAGACAAAGTTCTTCAGCTGGAGAAACGAATTGAAGATCTTGAGAAGCAGCTAACAGACGCTCTTGAAAGTTTGAACTTATCGCAATCGGAAATTGGTAAATGCATCACAAGGTGTAAGTACTTGGATAAAATAGACGATCTTATTGATCGCATTGAGGATCTAGAAACCAAATCGCAAAAGAGTAATATTACAAATAAATCAGAAACAAAAAAACAAAACACAAACAAACCAAGCACAAACAAACAAAACACAAAGAACAAGCCCAGACAATCTGCTGTTGGAGGAATTGACTTTGAGTAAAAGTAAAAACATGTACAAAATAAATGTGAGCTGCAATATTAACTAAATTCATGACAGCTTATGATTTAAAAAAGAAATGTTAAAAACAAAAAGAATCATCAATAAAATAAAAGCTTTTAATCCATAATTTGTTTTACAATCAATCAAGTTAATAAAATCGATGTTATTTTATCCTAATTATGAGTTGATTAAAAGATAAAATTTGAGGATTAAAAATATTGAATTTTTGAAAAAACAATGGGCAAAAAGATTTTTTACAAAATCAATTAAATTTAAATGTAGAATGAATTTAGAGGCCGTACCCTATTTAAAATAGTATTTTGCTGGAAAATAAAATCAAAATTGCCAAAGTTATGATAGTTTGAAGCTCGTCTGATCATCAAACTAGCAAAAAGAAATAAAATTTATATTAATCGATAGTAGCCTCACCTGTTAGCTGTGGTAAATACAGTGTGCCACTGGGTTAAATCAGACTGCATTGTCTGTTAACTGGCTGTCATATCTGTATATAATCAGCATAACTTTATACGCTATCAAACTATGCCAAATTGTATAACAAAGTTAAATTGCCATGCCAAACAAAATGCTGGCATGGTAAATTGTTTTCGTATTCTTGTTGTCCTTTGTTGAGGCAGGTTGAGACTGCCATTTCTCGTTTATGTCGTTGAGCATAATTGCTGGAATTTCGTTAATTTGTAGTCAGTTTTATGCTACCAAATATTTCGTCATCAAAGTTCCAATCCCTCAATTTCGAATTCGCTTACACACACACATGGGAACATTGTTGCCCAGACTTTTTATTTGGCGTTCCCCGAACAACAAAAAAATATAACAAACTTTTAGCCCTTTATTTTTCCCAACATGCTAATGACATAATGTGCATACTTCAGAAACGCCCCCAACCGACAGCAAAAGCTCCGAACTGGCAACCTGTCTGGGCCTTTGCGTGTCTCTGCCATAAAGCACTACAAAAAAAAACAGAGCTTCACTTGGGGATAGAGTAAATGAAAGTTTTTGACTGTCAAATAATCTACTTTAACAGAAAAAAAACAGGAAAAAACTACAGATGCCTGTTTAAAATAAAAATTAAATTTGAATATACCTAAATAATTTTAAGAAAATAAAAAAAATTTATATCTTCACATTAATCAATGTCTCATGTTTTTACTTTAAATTTAAACCATTAATTTTTTGAAACCAATATTCCATATTATATTTATTCACATAGGGTATTAGAATGTATAATGTAGTTATAGCCAAACGTAAATATATGGCAGTCACTGTGTCAGGAAGTTGACTAAAAGACCGTTAAATGAAAATCAGCACGAACCTTGTTCTGTATAAATCAACTGGTTGCGTTGCGGGAAATATATTCCTGTAGATATATGTACATATGTATGTAAATACATATACATTTGTACACACGTGTGTTCCGACTGTGCAGACTTTTGACTTTTGCGTTGACATGACGTTAGTCGGGCACAAATTACACTGCACAACAAGTAATTAAATACAAAATTGGTCAGATAGATAGCAAAAGATTTTAAGAATTTTCAGAGTACTTACTATAAATTGTAAAAACTAAACTGCTTTCTACCCGAAATATCTTTTAATTTATCATTTGGTATCTTTTAATCAAAAATTTGAATTTATTAACTACAATATATAAATTTTTTCGAAAAGTTTAAATTTCAAACTATTTTGTTAAATTAAAGAAAATTTATTATATAAGCTTTACATATTTCTAAATTTCTTGCCTCCTTAACCTTGCTGAACAATGTTTTCTAGAGTCAATCTGCAAACAGCATTTTCTTTGGAGCATAGCTTTAAGTCCTGTAAGTCTATGGAGCCTACTGAACTATGTTCTATGCTCCGTTTCCAGGACGGCACGCCAATGTATGAAGCGTTTTGTTGGCGATACGCTTCCTTATTCTTTCTACCATATTTGCATAGCAGGAGAGACTAAGCCCCTATCCTGTTCCTATGCTGTCCCAGATGCAAAGCAAAAGTCTGACATTTAGCATATTTGCGTTGTTGTGGCAGTTGCAGTTGTCGAGAGTCGTGTTTGGAGTTTGTCGGGCAAATCGGGCAAATCCAATTCCGCATTACATGCGCTGCCGTGCCCAACTTATTAAACGTTGTCGCTGTCCCAATTTAACGAATGCGAACTCTTTCTTTCCCATTATTGGGACGACACCCACGCCATGGATATTGTCTGTGCCACTTTTTATGGCTGCTCCTTCGGGTTCTCCACTATTTAGTTCTGCTTCTGCTTCTGGCTCTTTTTATAATGCATTGCTGATAAAATTTGGCCCGCACAATGGCAGCCAGGCCCAAAGGGCTCGCACGTCTCGCCATCGTCGAGCAGCTGCTGGAAATCGAGCCTCAGGTAAGGATTTTCAAGCAGGCTACGACAATTTTGTATACTCGATATAGTAAAGAACGCTTTCCAATAAATTCATATTTAGTATCAGTATTTATTTTTGTCGTGTGTAAAAAGATTTGTAAATTTTAAGTTACTTATATTTTTTTTTTATTTTATTTAATCTTTTCAATTATTTCGCTATCGATCCATATAAATTACACAATGCAATCCACAAAAACGAAACGCGTTAAGAAGCCAAAGGCGCGCTCCCAAAAGCTGAGCACCATCACAACGCCCAAGTTGCAGGTACGCCGTCTGATCATACCACGTCCGGATGTGCTGCACACGTATCTGGATTACAACCAGATCAATCAGTATCTGGAGTATATTGTCAATCGCTATTCGAACTTCGTCAAGCTCTACACGCTGGGCATTACACATGAAAAGCGCGAAGTGCGAGCTCTTGAAATCAATTGGATGAATGCGGATAATGTCGAGCTGTCCTCTTTGAGCCGCATCCAAGCGGCCAAGCAGGCGGAGCTGCATAAGAGCAGCGGTGTCAAAGGTCCCATGGTTCTACCCGGCGATAGGAATCGCAATATTATCTTCATCGAGGCGGGCACACATGCTCGGGAATGGATAACCGTGAGCACCAGTCTCAATTGCATCTATCAGCTGACGGAGCGATATACGCGGAATATTGAGATTCTACGCAATCTACGGTTCATCATTGTGCCCCTGGTCAATCCCGATGGCTATGAGTACTCACGAAATAAGGTGAGTTTTTTGTTATTTAAATGTATTACACAATGACAAAGAAGAGTCGGAAAAAGTGAACGTAATATACCAAAAAAAATTATAATAAACTTCGAAATAACCGAGAAAAAAAGTTTAGGGTGAGATATTAATTTCTATATAATCGCGACAATTTTAAAAACAATAAAAGCATATTTAATAGAATTTTAGATACTGTACTTAAGAAATTCAAAGGGTCTATTAGGAAATTAACTTAAAAATGCATTAAAATATTGTATTATTTTTAATATTTGCCACTTACATACATTAAAAATCGAACCTTATTTTAAAGTCGACTATAATTTAATAATACTTTAAAATTCATTTTGTTTCAATTTAAAATTATATTATAATTTATTCCTATTATTTAATATTATATTTTTAATTTTCATGTATAGTACAATTGAATTTTTCTACTGCTCTTAGTAAACTTTAAATAAATAAATAAATATTTTAATTAATAAATAAATATTTAAATTAATAAATAAATATTTAAATAAATAAATAAAATAAATAAATTTAAATAAATAAATATTTAAATAAATAAATAAACATTTAAATAATTAAATAAATATTTAAATAAACAAATTAATATTTAAATAAATAAATAAAAATTGAAATAATTATCCTCCATCCCTATTCTAAATTTCTCTCACCTATTTAGAATCGCAACTGGCGCAAGAATCGCCGACCTCATAAGGGCACCAAGTTTGTGGGCACCGACTGCAATCGGAACTACGATGTGTACTGGGAAAGCGGGCCGAGCAAGACCCAAAGAAATACATACAAGGGTGAGCGTCCCTTCTCCGAGCCGGAGACACGTGCCATGCGCAACATTCTGGACAGTGTGGCACCCAACATGTTGTTCTTCTTGTCGCTGCACTCGTATGGCCAGAGCATCATGTATCCGTGGGGCTATTGCCGTGAACCACCGCACCACTGGCGGGAACTGCACACGCTGGCCACCACCGGACGCACCGCCATTAAAACCTATAATGGCAGGGAGTATCGCACGGGTTCCATTAGCTGTCTGACCAAACGCACCATTGCCGGTTCCGTTGTGGATTATGTTTATGGAGTTCTCAAGGCGCCGATGGCGCTGGTTATGGAGCTGCCATCACGTGAACTTGGCTTCCAGCCACCCGTCGAAATGATCAGCCAGATTGGACATGAGAGCTGGTTTGGCATACGCGAGATGTGCAAAAGTGCCTTCGATCTGCGGCGACACATCAAACGGGACGAGGAACCGAAGCCGCCCAGACCGCCGGTCCAAGTTGTGGGTGCTGGCGACAGTCCCACCCACACCACCAGCAGCAGTGAGGAGAAAAAGACGACGCCCAAGAGGCGGATCAAAAAGCGTTCCAAGCGTACACTGCTCTCCCAGCATGCAGAAATTCTAGAGTTGCAGAAACGCCACAAAGTCGCTACAGCAACTCCCAAACGACCGGTGACTGCTCCCGCAGTGGCAACTCGAGGCGGACAAGGCGATGGACCCTCGGCGGACTAAAAAATACAGCATATTCAAATATTAATCGATTGTGTGATCGTGTCTTGTACGTTAATTAAACTTCTCAATTTTGACTGGGCTTGGTCCCAAATTATACAAATGTAGACTTGGGTATTTTATTTTATGTCGGGCATTTTATTTAATGTAGATTCTCCATTGAGAATAACTTAATATTTTGTACATTTCAAAAAAATCAAATTAAGGAATATGCGCAGTGTCTCTGTATGTGTGAGTAAGTTATGTATGTTTGTGTTTGTTTCAAATTTCTTAAATACTAGTAAAACAGCTGAGATTTTTCACTTGGTTGAAAACAGCGGCATACGCGGCGCAGCGTATTTCTGGCGCAACTTCTCATAAACCTTGCGATCCTGTGAAGGAAAAAGCATTATTAATAAAATTTAAAAATATATATTGAAGCAACTCTTTTATTAAATAAATAAAAACGTTGTCTTACCTGCTCGCTTACTGAAGGCCGCAGCTGTTTCAGTGCCTCTTCAAAATGTTGTTTGCGCACGCACAAATCTTCAATATTGTCATCACCATTGTTAAGCGCTTGACGCAGTGAAAACATTGAAGCCTGCTTTACCAATCCGGTCAAATCAGCGCCTGTGTATCCATCTGTTTTAGCCGCCAACTCTTTAAGATCTACGTCGTCAGCCAGCACAGGACGCTTGCCGTTCTAAAAGTGTATTCAAATATATATTAACAAGTGATTTATTAACTCATTTGCTAATGCTTACCTTGGTGGTAGCTCTCAGAATGTCAGCGCGCTCCACTTCTTGGGGCAGACCAACATACAATATTGTATCCAGACGACCTGGACGTAGAATCGCCGGATCAATAATGTCCGGTCGATTGGTGGCAGCCAGAATGTACACTCCCTTGCGTTCCTCAACGCCATCCATTTCGGTCAGCAGCTGGTTGACAATGCGTGTGCCCGAATTGTTGCCATCGCCGCCTTCCGAACGCTTGGGACACAACGAATCGAACTCATCAAAGAATATGACGCAGGGCGACGAGTTCCTGGCACGCTGGAAACAAGCGCGCACTGCACGCTCACTTTCACCCACATACTGTAAATGAGAAATGCAATTTTAATAAGCTCAATTTGAAAGGAAATTAAACTACTTACCATATTCATCAGTTCGGGCCCTTTAACGGAAATAAAATTAATGCCAGCCTCGTTGGCAATGGCCTTGGCTAGCAAAGTTTTGCCACAACCAGGTGGTCCACACAGCAGCACTCCCGAGGGTGCTTCTAATCCCAAGCGCGACAGCATCTCTGGGTATTTAACGGGCGCCAGCACGGCCAGCTTAAGCTCTTCGCGTATGTCCTGCAGCGATCCAATATCCTCCCACGTTGTGTCCGGCACAGTGATGAAGCCTTCGCGCTTTGCCGATGGTTGCATCACTTTAATCGCTGCGGTGAAATCCTCAAGGGTTAAGCAGAAATTTGGATCGGCAAACTCTTCTGGTGGATTGTCTAGGAAGTTTGTCAGCTCGGCCAATGTTGGCTCATAGAATTCGTCGGTAAGGATTGGCGAATTGGCATTTGTGGCGGTTGCTGTGGAGGACTCTTCCTTGGCCTCAGTCTCAGTGCTATCTGCATCCGCAGCCGGTTTGTCATCCACTTCCATAGGAGCAGCCTCGTCGTTTGTTTCCGGTGCCTTTTCCCCGTTTGTAGTTTCGGGTTCCGCTTTTGAGGTTGTCTGCTCGTCTGCCTGCTTTTCCTCGGCCTGCTTATCCTCTGCCTGCTTTTCCTCTGTCGGCTTCTCCTCTGATTGCCCCTTTTGAGCCTTCTCCTCCTGCTTGTCATCGCTGGGCTCATCATCATCCAACGTGACTGTGGTCATGTTCATTTCGCTGGCCGCATGTAATTCACGAAACTTTTTCATGGACCTACGCTTAACAGCAATGGTTGCGGCACGGGATACTAAGGCTAAGAGGTCGGCGCCAACATAGCCAGGTGTCAGCTCAGCAATTTTATCAAAATTCATCTTGGCATCAATGGACAAGCCCTCGCACTGAATGCGCAATATTTCTCGACGTTCCTTACGCGACGGTATGTGTATGGCAATTTCATGATCGAAGCGTCCAATGCGACGTAATCCCGGATCCAGTGTATCCGGACGGGTGGTGGCGCCAATGACAACCACCGATTGGCCAAATTCAGTGGCCTTCAATTGGTCCAAGCTCGTAATTAGTTGGGATACAATGCGACGTTCCATATCCTTGGCAGCCCATTGGCGATTGCCGGCAATGGCGTCGATTTCATCTATAAATAGGACACACGGTGAATTATCAATGGCCTGTTCGAAGACATCGCGTATGCGCTCCTCCGACTCCCCAGAGATGCCGCCAATCAGCTCGGTAGCCGGTACTTCCAGCAGCGGCATTTTCAATTGCTAATCAACATAAGAAACTTGTTAACAAAAATATACTTTTGATTAGAGTTCATATACTTACGCCCGAAATGGCACGTGCCAAATAAGTCTTGCCACAGCCGGGCGGTCCATGCAACAGCAGGCCACGTGAGGGCAGCAATCCCAGTTGAAAGTAAAACTCTGGCGATTTGATATGTATAAGCATCTCGCACAGTTCCTTCAATGTCCCATCCATGCCACCAATATCGCGAAAACTCTCTGCGGAACGAGCTATTTCGATTTCCTTTTTATATTTGCGCACACGCATTTGCGCACGTTCATTGAATTCACGTTGTTGCTGTTGCTGCTGCCGCATCTGATATTGTTGGTCAAATGAATGATGGCCTGGTCCATGATGTGGCGGATCCTTGTGTGGCCCAGCATCGCTGCTGTTGCCTTTGCCAGAGCTAACAGAAACAGCAACGACTGAAACAAGTAACAAAGATATAAATAAAAAGAAAACATAGCAATGATTTTAAAAAAATTTTAAAAATATAATAAAAAAAAAAATTAAAATAAGTTAAACTAGCAGATAGTGACCAAAAGATCAAGTAAAAACATATAAAGCTTAGTCAATCAGTTGATAGATTAATTTAACTGCATACTTTTAAATTAATTTAATTAACAGATTAATTTAACTGCATACTCTCAAATTTGATTAAGTTTTCATTCTCTAGTTTGAGTCATAAAATATTTCTTTAAATATATACTTTATGGGTTAATGCATTACACATTTCTAAACAAAATTAGATTACGAAAAGTGTTAAGTTTTGATAACCTTCCATCATAAATGATTACATAGATTTGCTCCCACGATTGTCACATTTTAGCAAGTGTCATTTGGGAATCTTTTAAACAAAATCTTAAATTATACTCACACTTTTTGGGATTTGCTGGACCAGATGATGTGTTGGCCGAGCTGTTTTCCTGCACGCCTGCAAATGGAGCTATGTTTAAATTTCTCATGACTGCTAACAAACAATTAAAGATATCTTATTGTTGTGCTCAATTGATTGTCCATTGTTTTAACTCACCTTTCTTGGATGGATGGACAGACACTGGCCTGTTGCCGAGTTCCAAAGGACGCTTTAGAGTTTTAGTTAAACTTGATTGATTTGTTAGATCAGCGTTGATGCCACCGCCATTTGGTGGACTATTTGAGTTATCATCATCATTCTCATCGCCGCTGGAAATGTCAATGGGCTCGTTGCTTGGCTTAGCAGCGGGCGCTGAAGGTTTTTTATTGGTGTACAAGCCGTGCATCATATTGCTCATGATGCTGTTGTTGGGTGCTTCTGCTTCGTCAGATAAATATTCGTCCTCGTAGTCGGAGCTGCTCGCCTTGTCCAAGTTATAGCTGTCCGAAACAATGGAAAATGCTGAAAGCGACAGATAACAAAATGAATGAAAATGTACCGAGACACTGCAAAGCCAACTGATGATATACAGTTGGTCAAGTAAGTTTTTTGACAAGTTATAAAATGTTATTTTGCACAAAGCAACACCAAGTTTAACATTAAACTATTTTAACAACAAAAATATGTTTTCTTTCTTTTTGTCAAAACAATTCCCTGACACACTGTAGTTTCCATTTACTTGTCACATACCTTGATGTACAAGTTGTCTGAATGGTCCAAGTTTGCGACGCGAATATTCGGGATATTTTCGCATCAACTCTTTGGTCATCTGCTTCACATCCAAATATGTCTCGTCAATGTGCTCCTCCAGATACTGCAATACAAAAGAAAAGGAAAACCAAAAAAAGCAATCAGTCGCCATTGACAAACTCTAACCTTGCTTTTTTTGCGTCTTTCGCATTGCCGGCGACTTGCAGACAAAATGTATTGAATGACAATTAACTCTGCATGCTAATCACCTGTTTGACACGGTTAGTTATCAAATGGTCGTGCAACTGTGGTTTTATCTTCTTCATATTCTGTGTGGACTAGAATTAAAGCTACAAAAAGCCACACGAGAATAAATTCGCGTTACCCGCTACAAAATACGACGCCGACTGTAAAATAAAAAGAAGAGGAAATTGCCATTCACTGCGAACGACACAATAAAATCGAAAAATGCGATATATTTAATAGATTGGCGCACATTTCCCCTCTTTTGATATTATTATTAAATCAATATTACTTCAACTGCACAGCTACTTACGAAATAGAAAACAATTAATCAGTTTTCAAAGGTATCAATGGTTTCTTCCAATATTAACCAACCATCAAAACTAAATCACAAAACTAATATCACTTAATTATGTTTTGCGAAATCTTTGTTTAGCCACTCGCATGTTGAACCGGACAAAAAATCATGTGGCAGCCCTGGCTTAGCTTGGCAAAAAAAAAATGTGGCAGCTCAATTTAAAGTGTTGGAAAACTCATAAAAATCTCTCATTTAACAGCACAGATTTCGGCGGACTTATTTAAATAAGTCTACACATTGAATTTTGATTTATCTGGACACATAAAATGACCAACCACAGATTTTGTTACTCTTCATATTGAATTTTGATTTATTTGGATTTTGTGCATTCAACAAAAACATTTCAACTTATCACTAAATAACTTAAATAGAGTTGTATTACATGCTTAGAATTATATAATAATAATAATAATATAACTAAACTGAACGGAATGAGGATTATCATTAATTAGCCATATGATTTCCAGAGTACATTTCCATGTAATTGTTGACACTTTGATCCAGTTAGTTAACTAAGATAAGGAGGACTTGTGGTGAGAAATTGAAACTAACCGGAAGGCACTACAAGTGGTATAGATAATACAGTTAATACAGGTGCTATAATGGGTTAATAAAGGATTAGAATAAAATTTTGGAAGTACAAATTATCAGTCGGTGCTTTTCTGCAATGTTTTTTTTCTTTTTTCGTAGAACGACGATAAACAAAATAAGAAATGTTAGCCAGTGAGGAAGACTTGATTCAGGCAACAACTGAATCATAGCTGCTTCTTCGTTGCCGTCTGTGTCTCCTTTGAATCCTTCTTGAGCATTTCGCCAGCGACAACGTAACTAGCATAGGGACTAACACTGGCATTGACCACAGACCGTTTAGCCTGTTGCTGAGGAGTCGACGCCATCGTGGCCACAGTTCGTTTAACCGGCGATGAATGTGGCGAAGATGCAACCGGGGAAGGGACGGGCCTTTTGATTGGTTGTGGTGAAAATGTAACCGGAGTCGTGGGTCTCGTGACAGCTGGGCGTGTGTTGTTCATGTTGCTCGCCAGCGATTGGCGTGGACTGAAGAAAGCCAATGGAGCGGAGTGCGTGTGATTGCACACATCCGAATCGGAGCTTCCCGCCAAGTGCAATGACTTGGCCGCCTTATGCAACGAGATGTTGTGAGTTACCCAAACAATCTGATCCTTGATCCAACCCAGCTGATGGAATATCGAGCTGACCAGTGAGCCCGGCGTCTCAAAGTCATTGGGAATCATGCCATCCACATGATTCTCAAAGTAACTGAACATTGGGAACCAGACGCGTGTACGCGTCGAATCGCCTTGCATGAGAGCCTGGAGAAAGCAAGCAAACAGAATTAGCCGCAGTTCCATGGTTATTATAATTCCATCAAAAATACTTGCCCTATTGTTAGCCAGCGTGTGGTAATAAAGAAACAGACGCGACGTTATGTAAAAGGCAACAAACACATCGATGGAGTAATGCTCGTGAGCAGCCAAGATAAAGAAGATGCCAAACATGTTCAGCAGCCAGGTCATCGTGTGGAGGAAGTACAGATTACGTGGAGTATCTAAAAGAAGAGTAAATGGATGGAATAAATCTTATGCATAACATTATTGAATGGAGTATCTTGTATATTAAGTATTTTTATCTAAATTAATAAAGTTATGAAATTCTATTTAAATTATAAATAAAATAAAATAAATAATTTATAATTTTTATTATATTTTGTTATCTAAATTAGTAAAATTATGAAATTCAATTTAAATAAAAAATAAAATAAAGAATAAATAATTAAATTCAAAATACATTCAACTAATATATAATTTTTATTATATAATACAATAGAAGTAATTTGTTATCTAAATTAATAAAATTATGAAATTCCATTTAAATTATAAATAAAATAAAGAATCAATAGTTAAATTTCAAATATATTTAACTAATTTTATATTTTTTATTGTGTAATAAAATAAAAGTTATTTGTTACTTAAATTAATAAAATTTTTAAATTCAATTTAATTTTTAAATAAAATAAGGAATCAATAATTAAATTCAAAATATATTTAACTAGTTAATAATTTTTATTATATATTTAAATTAAAGCGAATTGTTCAATTTGGTCCAGGAAGTAATAATGAATCAAACAGATCCTGTTTCTAAAGATCATGATATCATATACTCACATTCGGTGATAAAGAAGTTGAGTAGTGTCAGTGCCACCGTGTGACCGCTGAACATGTAATCGCCGCACGTGCGCACACCCTGGATGGACATGCCCAGGCCACTCCAGATGCGATAGGCGCGTGTCATGCGTATGACCAATGCGCCCAGCACATCCACATTGGGATCATCGATGGCAAAGTCCTTCTGACTGCACTGCAGATGTGTGCCCGGCACACTCAGCGATGTTATCAGCATGGTGACGCAGCGCAGCAGAAAAACGGTGCCAGCCAAAGCGAAGAATCGACGCAACAAGACCATTCGATATTTGTGAAAGATGAGCACAATTAGCCAAATTGTGAACAATAGTGAGCCCGTTATTTCGCACATATTGAACGCCCAGGGAATGTTGAGGCACATTATCGAGGAATATATCCGGCAGCGGTGGATAGCGTTTCATATCGGGAACTCGCTCGTGGACGATCACCATGACAAACGATGTTATCCAAGTCACGACGAACGAGTAGCCTACAAAATTCAGAGAAAATTCAAGGGAAACTCTGTTATCAAATACGCTTTTAATTAAACAAACAACAAGTTCGTCAAAATATTCATTACAACGAATTTTGTTTACTCTTACCAAGTTCTAAATACTAATACAGGCATGCCACAGAAATCACTAGTGAAAGCGATTTCAGAGAAAAGCAATTCCACTTCGAAAATTTCTCCGTGCCACAGAACTTCGAGTAATTTATAGTTTTTAGCATGTTCATCAACCTTTTCGAGCTAGGCTGCTAGGGCTGGCCCCTTCTCGGATTAAATTTCCCAAGGGTTTGTTTAGCAACTTTTTAAAGTTTATCATTGCAGAATATCAAATTTTCATTTTAATTCTTATTTAACTTATATAGTTCAATTTATTTATATAATAATTGATATTGTATAGCTTAAAAAAATTTAAAAGTTATTGGCGCGGCAAACAATAAAAGTTACTCGACAACTCTAAATTCAAAAATTCGGACAAAAAATGTGACATTATATTTCTCATGGCATCGGACGCCAATGAATTGAGCGATGATTTCATCTCACTCAAAATTGTTCAGGTGATTGGACTGTGGCACGGAGAAATGAAATTGACGTGAAAGTCAAGTGAAAGAGATTTCTGTGGCATGCCTGATAGACATTTGTTTACATATTGGTTTTAGTGTGATAAAAAGCTCTCTTTCCCTCTCTCTTCCTTATCTACACTCTGCATTTTATCTTGCTGCAAGTTCTACAAATGTGGGCAGTAGCTTAAAAGCTCGTTCTCTTCCTTGCTGCGTCTTCTCTCACAAAGCTTTTATCTGATCTGCTTTCAGTTTAACTCATTTATAAATACAGGCTTAAATATACATAGTTAAACTCTTGAGTATAACTCATTTAAAATTAAAATAAAAACACTTATCTCTCTCTCTTTTTCTGTCTCTACCATTCATAATGCATGAAAAACATTTAAAAATTTGTGCACGAAAAGTTACACAAAGCGCAACACACATATAAAAACAAATCGTGTAGGAGTGGGAGTGAGACACATGTATTTATAACCTCCAAAGTAAAAATAACAGTTGCGCGCGTCATTGGCGTAATAAAACTGTAACTAAATTTATAATTAAAGTGACGTATGAACTAAGTATAACTATAACTCTGCCTATGTGTGTTTGTGTGTGTGCGCTGAACTTTGATTTACGACAATTGGAAAACTGATAACGAGAGGGGAAATGCATTGCAGTTGTGTGTAAACAATTTGTAGATTATAATGAATGAATGATATCAAGGTTATATACAATTGGCCAAACGACCGATAAGACCTATTGAACCCAAATAAGCTGCTCACCTAAACTAATTGCCGTTTTAAAATATTCGGGCGCAATCAAACGTCTGTCGGTCCCGCGAAATGTGCTGCAATTGTAGCCCGGACAATCCTGGCAGCTTGAGGGGGCGGGGCACGGCTTAAGCACGGGCATTGCACAGGAAGGCTTTGTCATTTGACCAGCAGCAATGGCCGCCACAACGGGAACATCGGGTAGCTCGTTGCCGCAGCTGCTGTTCAACTGCAACTGAAGCTTTTCTCGCTGTTCGTGCTTCCACTGTTGCTGCAGAAGGGAGACAGTTATCCAGAAACGTTTAAGCTCGCCAAAGGTGAGCTTGTAGCCCAGCTTGTAGCGCAGATCGCGCACATCGTCCTCGGTGAGTGTTAGCAGCACCTGGCCATCAATGCACTCGCTGCGCAGACAATCGCTCAGTGAACGCGTGAAATGCTCCTTGCCGCCTATCCATTGCTCCACTTGCTCAATTTGCCAGTGTTCAACTTGCAGCACATTTGCATCCGAATTATTGTTGTTACTATTGGTCTGTGGCTTTTTCTGTATTTGATGAGCATCAGTTGTCATCATTCCGTTCGGAGTCGTCGCCGGCAATGTTCGCGTTGCTGCTGACTCACAAATTTCACCGTAATCGTCGCACATTGTTGAAGCTTTCTTTTCTCTTCTCTTCTCTTTTTTTTGTGAATTTTGTTATGTACAAATTTTTGCTATTATCAACAAATTTTGATAAGTTTTATAAAGTTTGCGAATTGGATACGCGAGCGAAGCATTTTAAGCGCAGGCGAGCTGATTACTCATTGGGTATCAGCGGCACATAATTACTAGATTTAACATTTGTTTTCAAAACACACACGTTCAATTTTTAGTTGCTCTCGAAATTCCAGCGACTGGCTGCTTATGTTGTTTTTTCTTTTTCTTATAATACTAATAACATGTCTCTGTTAGCTGTGGAGCAGAGATGTTATGTGCAGAGTTGCCAACTCTTCGGACCATTAAAAAGCTAAACTAGCCTTTGAAAAAAGCTAGAAATAGCAGGAAAATTATGTTGGTAGCTAAAAAAAAACGCTATAGTGACGATATTTTTATTGATTTAAATCCAGTATTATTGAAGTTGAAATTAAATGTTATTAATATTAAAAAATATGAGTTTAACAGATAAAATACCTCATGTGTAAAATTGAGTTTAATGTTTGAACGGCCATTCTATTTCGAAGTTTAATTTGACATTGTTCATTTGACTAAAGACTCATTCCACCTATGCGCTCGACCATGGCAGCGATAAAAGCGCAAATGATGTCAATGCCAAAAATCTTTTATTGTTTTTTATTAATAAGGTGGACGTTCGATTATTGAAACCGAATCTCTTCAATATTGGTTGATTCCACCTTGAAGTGCTCATCCTCACATTGGAAATAGCTATAGTTCCCGCTAAACGATATTTGACAATATATCCCGCATTTGCCAATTGCAACCCGCTTGATCTAGCAGGGAAAGAGCTAAATTGTCAACACTGGTTAGCTGTGGAGCAGAGATGTTGTGTGTGGAGTAAGGCCAACTTCATGTGAGCTCAAACTGGCGCGCAGCCAACTTAGCGTTGTAAGGCTTACAGTCCGCCATCATTCTGCCGCCAAAATCAAATTAAAGATATAGGATTTTGTTTGAAAAGTGTAAATTGAAAGAAAATTCAATTCAAATTGTAGCTGCCAAGTTAAAACATAAATTTGGATCTTCAATTCATCGCTCTTTTATTTTAATATAAAAATGGCATTTCTTTACTAATATTAAGTTTAAATTACTAATGTAAAGTATGTATGATCGCGGTATAATTGAAAAATATATGTATATCAAGTGAAAAATATTTATAATGAACATGAAACGTCTTCTGCCAAGCGTATATATATGTATGTGTGAAAGCGTTCAAGTTGACTTAAAAAATAATTCTTTTTTTTACCTTTTGTTTTGTGGTTTTGTTTTACATTTTAAAGCAAATCAAACATTGCATACGAATTAAAATTGTGTTTTCATTACTTTGCAAAATGTACATCAAAGGAAGAAACAATTAACAAACGATCATCATCAGAAGAAAAACAAAGTTATGAATAAACTTTTTATAAACTTATTTCTCTTTTATACAGATGCTATTCAAACTCGCTTAGGAAAATTATATTATATGCAAAAATAAACTATGAAAAAGATATTTCATGAGTAGTTGTTGTTTTTCTCCTTTCTTTCTTCCTATCATATTTTTGCAGTTTTCATTTTGTTTTGTTTTTAGTTCTCATATCGCGTCGCATCATCGCATTGCTATTTTGAAATACAATATAGTTTTGATACGTTTTACATAATACCTTATTGCTATATGTACCTAACATATATATTATTTACCAATTTGTTTTGCATTTCTGTTTATTCATTATTATATACGAAGCTACTGTTGAGGTTTCATTGAATTGTGTGTTGTTTATAGATGTGTTATGTGTATATGAGTTTTTTTTGTTTGTTGCACCTTTTGCAGCGTGTGTTGTTTGTTTGTTGTCGTTCTTCTGTGTACATTATGTTCGTTATGTACTTTTATATAGATATTTGTCATTTTTATTTAGAATTTGCGTTATGTGAAAACGTAAATGTAACAAGTTGTTTTGTTGTTTGTTTGTTGTGTTGTCGTTTTGTGGCTTTATGCTCTGCGCATAGGCCTTTAAAGTATTCTCCTTATTTTTTTTTTTTTTTTGCTTTTTCAATACAATTTATATATGTAATTCTAGTTAAACTATAACTCTTTCAAATTTCAAAATATATAATAAACAAAATGTAGTTGTTTGTTTAAATGAGGGCTTCTATGTTGTTTTCATGTTTTATGTTTTTTTGTTTTAGTTTTTTTACTTTTTCTTGCTGTTGTTTTTGTTGCGGCTTGAAACACCGTCACATAAGATCGTAGTGCATTTAATTTGAGAGTAGTCTGCCTTACGACAAATCTGAAAAAGGACAAGGGATGAATTGATGAAAATCTGTTGGAAGATTTATAGTAATTGCGAGTTATACTTACAGCTGGGCGCTGCCTCATAGCGACGCTGGATCTGATCATATGTGAATTTCACAAAGGCATCATATTGCTCGGCCAGTTTGGTGGTGAGCACGGACTCGTAGCGTTCGCGCAGCTGATCCTCGCGCTCCTTGATCATGCCCTCGCATATGAGCTGCACCTGTTTGAATGTGAACAGCGCCTTCTCGTTCGGATGACGCATCATATGACTCGGTGGGCTGTCCGGGCGATGAGGACTCTCGGGTCCCATTTCGGAACCGCTCGACTCCGAATCCTGCATACGCTCCAAAGCGGCCGATGTGATGGGCAATTGTTTGCGCTTGTGCAGTCTTTTGATTTCATTGCACAAATTCTCAGCCATTTTATCTGCAAAAACAAGAGTAGGATTTATAAAAGTTGCAGTGATTAGTTTAATAGTTCTTACCCGGCGACATCTTGGCCAATGCGGATTCTGAGAAAGGACTGGGCTCAGTGCTGTCTTTGGCATAGCGATTGCTGGGCATCGAGGCGCTGGAGCTGGAACTGGCATTAGTGCCATCATTGCTGCCACCGCGTGAGGGAGAATTTGCTCCGGATTGTCCATAGGGAGTGCAGCGTCGGCGTTTTGTTGGCCGCTGATTAAGCGACTCCCAGTCCAAGGCGCGTTTAAGTGTTGCACATGCCATAGCTATGATAACTCCTCTATATATATATATGTGTATAAGTAAATATATCCTTTTTAAGTGCTAGTAGTTTGATAAATTGGTTGTTGCTTATTATTGCCACACAGTTCGATTGGAAGCGTTCACTGCGAATGAGAAAATAAAATGGAGAACAGTCAGTCAGGGCTAGGAGACAAGGGAACACGCAGCCTGCTGAGCTCAAATAAAAGTTTGAGAACCTAAAAACTGGTTTCAAGGAAAACAGGATTCACCTGACACACACAATCGCACTCGGCACTCGCACACGCACACAAAATAAAAGAAAATGGTGCAGCGATTTATGGCCTGGCAGCTGCTGTTTGAAATACGAAGAGCGAGCGCATAAAAGGCATTAAAAAGAAAACGAAGTAGCGATGCGCAATTAAAGGGAGTGTTCGTCTGGCCACAGGCCGACAATACAACTTCCCACCACTGCTTCGACTACAGCTACAAGAACAACAACAACACACCCATGCATAGCAATGCACGCGAGGAAGAGACCCAAAAGGCAAAGAAAACTTAACGATGCCAGTCAACCACTAACACTAACTCACACACTCACACGCACTACAAAACTACAACAACAAATGCGTACGCGTATCCTTCGAGCTGTACCAGCTGTTTTCACAATGCAAGCCGCAGAGTTGCTCTCTAACACAAATACACGCATACACTGCTGCTAATGAACCCAAAATCAATTCGTTTTAGCACTTGCGAAGGCAGTCTTTGCATTCTGTCATAATTTACACATTTTCAACCTTTTTTTTTTAATAAATGATTAGTGCTTTTTTTACGTGACAAATAAAAGATTCGTTTCAAATAAAATAAAAAAAAAAACAAAATGACAGCAGCTTATGTGCTCAATGGTCGTCTCACTCGCACGCACACACACACACTTGCAGCTGTGAGTTGGAATTTTGATTTCATGAAATTTTAAAAATGGTCGCAGCGCATATCATTATCAGAGCTCTTACGATAGCATAAAAGAAACGACGCCTAGTAGAAATAATTTTGTACGCCATTGCACTTACGTTAATTTGTATTATCATCCGCTTTAATTTCTGCACCACTTCACACGCGCTTTATTTACTTTTTTATTGTTCAAACGCACGAACGTTTTCAGTTCAATTGTAAAACTATATGTATTGCTATTGCTTATTGAGTTGAGCAGTATTTCAAAGGCCACTGAAATGCACTGTGCTAAGCTGTTTACAACTTAATTAAAGTATTTGATTTGTAAAACTTCTGTCTTTTGCGATGTAATTTTCAATTTTCTGTCGGATTCTTACGAAAAATGGACGACCGATGCAAGCGTGACGACGTGAGGTTGTGGTCACTCGTTCAGAACAAGTTCAACTGGACGAGTCATTAAAATGAACTTCTGAACATGATTGGTAATTTAGTTCATGTTGTCCGCTCATTTATAAATTTGTAAATTGTTATACTTGTTGATGTCATAAGATTCTTATTAAACTCTTTTTTGTAAATAAAAAACTAGCAAATCTTTTACACATGCATAAACAAATAGCAATTTTTAAACCAGTCATTTCCTGCATATTTGATGCAGCCCTGTCGTCGTTCTAGTGAATTAAGCTTATTATGCTCATCATTATATGTATGATTTCTTAAATCATTATATTGCGATTTAAGTGGGAAATATACTCACCACATTGGAGTGTGGTAGATTTATCATATATAATAATAGAGTCAAGGTATTTATTTTTTCTGATGAAAGTAAAAAAAATGAGCTCAAATGAGCTATTTGTGCAACCAGTATTTTTCAGTATTTAGTCATTTTTTAAGTAAAAGATTTGTATTTTTTACCAGATTCGATTAGGTCACACTGTTTCCGAACGACAAAAGTAGGAATAAAAAGGCAGCGAATTTGTGCAATTAATAAAACTTTTTACACTTTTAAACTTTTGTAGATTACAACAATTTTTATACGCTTTTTCAACGAATCGACATCTTGTCGCCGCAATTAGCCCAGTGCGTGTATATTAATAATTAACATTACGTATCGCGGTAGGGGCCAAGAGCAAGCCAAGCAAAAGCAGAGCAAAGAAAGAAAGTTCTAAAAATATTTTTATCGTCGTGAAAGTCGCATATTTTATTTCGCGCAACAAATAAAAAGCTTTAAATAAAAGATCAACGACGCATTATTAATTGCAAAAATGGTATTGAAAGTGTACGTCAGCGGCATGTCCGGCAACAAGGAGGTGAGTAGTGCAATCTATGCGTGGGAGTGGAGCAGGCGGGGCGGGGCAGTTGAATAGCACACACATAATTACATACATCTAAACATAAGAGTGTGTGTGTGTGGATGATTGAATTGTGAGAGTCAGTGTCATGTTAATGGAATGTTTGGTTAGTTAGTAGAATAGATAAAAAGAAATACTCAATTGCATATTATATTTTATGCACTACATATATTTTGTTTGTTTGCGTACGAGAGTATCCACCAATGAGAGTGTGTGTCTGTATGCGTGCGTATGTGTGAACGATGATGTAGTACGTACAGTCGAAACGTCATCTCTCTAGCATTGCCCTCTCCGAACAAAACAGAACAGCAAGTGGGTATTTTGATTGGCATGTGCATGTGTGCGTGCGCTTTGATGGTGGTGGCAAGAAGCAGCGCAACGACCGCAAACATTTCCATATAAGCCTATTTGGCTGTCTCTGTGGACAAGCTGTAAAGCAGCGGTGGGCACGAAATTTGAATTCGGGAGCAGTCGCTAGCTCCCGGAGCCTATGCGTGCCCACCGCTGCTGTAAAGCATAAAAGAATTCATTGATCACAATTTTCCATATGCGTGGGTACGCTAGCTTATATATGTATGGGTGTAAGCCTCTGTAAATGTATTGTATGTATGCATGATTCATTTATGTACGTGACTCTTTTGCCCCATCTTTGTTTGATTCGCGTATTTGCCAATAAGAATTTAAACAACGCTCATTGTGCAAAAACAACAACGACAGTGCAATGAGGGCGTGAGCGCAGAGAGAGAGCGAGCTTGAATGCGCTTTGTTTTCCGTTGTTTATTGTTGCGGGCTCAATTAAGGCGTCAGCGTCTATTAAAAAATATGAACTTATACTTGTAAAAGATATGAGGCAATAAATAACACTATCAAAAGATAATTACACTTTTGCTGTGATAACTAAAGTACACTATATTGTGCTTACAGTTGGGAAACAACAAACCAGTTCAATTTGTTACTTTATCAATTCAACTAGGGAGAGCATGTATGTATGTGTGAGAATGTAGCTGCATTTGTATGCGTGCTTGTTTGGGCTTGCCGGCAATTTTAAACCAGGGATGGCAATTCACAAAACGAAACTAAACTTGAGCTTTTGGTTATTTATTTTATATTAGGTGAAGAAACGCCAACAGCGCGTGCTTATGATCTTGGACAGCAAGCTCATTCAGTATGATACTGTCGACATCACAGAACCCGGCAAGGAAAGCGAAAAGGAGCTGATGCAGAATAAATCGACCAGCAATGGCGGAACTGTAAGCGATCCAGAGCCCAGACATCCCTTGCCACCGCAAATCTTTAACGATGAGGAATATTGCGGGGACTATGATGCCTTCGATATGGCCAACGAGATTGACACGCTGGAGGTGTTCCTTAAATTGGCCCCTGCTGATACCACGGCCGTGAGCAGTGCTCAAATCGAACTGAAGAAGCAGGAGAACGGTGAGGCAAAGGAGGGAGAGAAGGCCGCCACGGAGGGGGAGGAGGAGAAAGCTCCAGCGGAAGGCGAGGCGGATAAGGAGAAGGCAGAGGTTTGAGAGAGCTTTTAAGCGATTTGTACTTTTCTGTTTACTGTTATGAAACGACAACAGCAACAACAAGCCTGCACAGAAGCAACCACAAAGACAACAATAATAATAATAAAAATAATATTAACAGCAACTTTCTTCTACTAACGTAAAAAGAGACGCAATTCAGCAATTTATCAACACCAGCCATTTTAACAGTAGCAATAACATACAAATGTAATCTAACAGCATTTCAACTGTTGTTTCAACTCAAGCAAAATGGGCTTCTATTATATTCACCACGACTGCGGTTCTTTAAGTTAAGCTACTATATTTATAAAAAAACTTATATGAACATATATACTTTGACATGCATACTACACACACTAATATTATCAAAGCGATTGTGTTCACGCTGAAAGAAATTAAAATTTTAATCAAAATACATCTATATTTATTGAAAACTTACACACTCACACCTTTGTATGTATGTAACATAATATTTGTATTTATTTTGAACTTTTTGTTAACACACTCGACACTGACAAACAAAAACAGTTTAAGTTTACTTAAGCTTCCAATTGAATTAATCCTAAACCTAAAATGAGAGTGTAGTAAAAAAAAAAGCTAAAACCTGATCGTTTTGTGCGGCTGAGTTATGTTAATGCGAAAACATAAAAATCCGCTGAATATATAAGTACATATGAAATAAAATTGAAATATATTTGTATTTACTAAAAAAAAATCGAAAGCTTTAATAACTTACACTAATCTCACCACTGACAAAAGCCGCGTCTCTGCAACTTTAGCGCTTAGCAGTTGTTTAACAGCGCATGTTAAGTAACAGCGAGAGTTGTGAAAGCTCTAACGTTTAAAACTTTGCAATCTTCGAAGAATAAAGACGAAGATGGCGAGGATAAGGAGAAGACCGAGAATGCAGATGAAGATGCAGAGAAGAAGGAAGATGGTAGTGAAGAAAAGGTAAAATTAAAGCTACTGAGTAGATTATGCATGAAACAAGAATAGTTAACATTTTATCAATAGATGCAAACGAGAAGCTAATCCGGCATGTTACTGCAAATAGAGAAGCTGAATTACAGTTAGTAGTATTAGCAAATCCTTACTGATATTGTACATACATTTTCCCATTTTTTACCACCCTTTACCATACCCCACGACAATTACATTTGCACCACATGCCCAAAATAAAAAAATCCAATCAGACTGAAACTGAAGCCACAGAAGGTAAAGAAGGATCCGAGTCCAAGGAAGAGACTGAAGAGTCGACAGGTAAAGTAACGAAAGTTAACCGTACGGTTATTATCTTAACTTTCTCCCGACACTTGAAAATCAGACCAAATAGACGATGAAAATGAGGAGAAGGCAAAGGAGACCGATGATAAAAAGGCAGAAGAAAGTAAAGATGATGGTGAAAAAACTGATGCATCTGAGGAGAAATCAGATGACGAAGAAGAGGATAAACAGGAGAAATCTGATGAGGCCGAAACCGAAGACAAGGCGGAGGATAAAGAAGATAAAGAGAGTGACAAAAATTCTGAAGACGTCGAAAATGAGAAGGAAACTGAAAAGAAACCTAATGATGAGAGTGCAGAAAACGAGAAAGAAGAGGACCCTATAGCAGAAGAGCAAGTAGATGACAAAGAGGAAGAGGAGAAAGAAAATATAGAAGAGACTAAAGAGAAAGCGGAAGAAGAATCAGCAAACACTGAAAAGGAAGCTGTAGATGAAACGGAAACCATCGAAGAAGAGGACAAAACAAATGATGAAGATAAAACTAATGAAGAAGAATCCAAAGACGATTCAACTGAAGAGAGCAAGAATGCAGATGACTCTACAACAGAAGAAACTCCGAAAGACGCAGAAGAGGAAATCAAAGATGTCGAAGAAGACACGAATGAGCCTAAAGAGGAGAACAAAGATGAAAAAGCCAAAAAAGAATCAGAAGAGGAGATCAAAGATAAGGATTCTGAAGAGAATAATGATGAAACTAAAGAATCCGATGAGGTGAAGAATGATGAGGAAGAGAAAACGAAAAAACCTGAAGTGGAGAGCCCAGATAAGGAAGACAAGGCGGCAACGAAAGAAGACGAAGCGGAAACATCGTCCGGAAAGGAAGAAAGCGAAGAAGAATAATCCTGAACTGCCGCTAATGAGACGAATGAACGAAATGACCAAGAATACAATCTCCCCCACCCCCCGCACTCTCATCTCTCACACATACACACACATTAGCAAATAATGAACATGTATTGTAAATAAAAGAAAAAGAAAACAAAAGAAATTACTAATAATAATGATAATACAGCTGGTGGAGGGTAATGAAATTTTTGATGACAATGAAGAAAAGCAAATAGAATAATTGTACAACTTTATCTATGTTCACAGCAGCTAACAGCATCAACAATAAAATCGACAACAACAGAAGCCACAAAACCAACTCCATTGTCATCTGGGGATTCCCCCTCGGACTCTGCTTCGGGTCAGCTTTTGGACACGGAACGCGCCGCAGCAGCGCAGTAGAATTATGCAATAATAATAAAATATACACAATATTATATAAAAAAGAAAACAACTTAAATCATAACTCCTTTTTTATTTTTATTTTGAAATTCGTTTTTTTTTGTTTTCGTTTTCTTTTCTTTTTTGCACACTTATTGACGACAAGTGTCAATACTTTTTGTTAATTTTTCTTTTTTTTTTGTATCCAAATAATTAAATATACAGTACATTTATAATTATGTTTAGTACAGAGACATTAAAAATGAAGTGTTTTCTTTCGACTTATTTATTTACGCTCTAGTTTCGGGCTCATTTATATCCATGTTTCATTACAATTACAAAAACTAGGTAAAAATAAATGCGAACATGTTTCGCAACGCAAAATCATTTACTAATTAAAAAAAAAATGATAAACAAAATCAAATTCAAAAAAGGACATTCACTCGCTGGGGTGAGAGTTGAGGAGAGGAGAGATAATGGGACATGTCATGACAGTCTCTCAAAGATTTATATTTCAAGTCTCTCTCTAATCGCTATCCTCCTCATCGGATGTGTCCGTTGTGTAATCGCTTAGATTCTCCTGTTGATCATTATGCTCCGGCTCTGATTCGCTGAGATCCCATTGTGGATGATCTGTCGGTGGTGCTGGCGCCTTTTGGACATCCAATTTAAGCTCTTGCTGCTGATCCATGCCCAGATACGAGTCTGCAAAAGTGCAACAAGGGTTATTAACTGGAATTAATATGTTGGGAAGGGAAACTCACCCGATCTCAGGCAAACCGTAAAGGTGTAAACTCCGGGCCAACGTGGCGCCGTGAATTTCAACTGGATCTCCTCCTTTTCGACGAGATTTGTCACATGGTAGGGCGCCGTTAGCAGCGTGCGCGACTTGCGATCGCAGATGTATGTCCACCAGTATTCCTGCTTCTCCTCCGGGAAGAAGGGACAGTGCACCGAATGCGACATTCTCGATTTGCCCTCGAGGCGTTCACGTTTGTTTAGCTTCGCCTGCAGGCGTTCCCATTCCTCATCATCATCATCGTCCAACGAGGAATTGTTCTTGTTCTGCTTATCCTCATCCTCGCTGCCCGAGCCGGCAATAGAATCCACATCGCTGTGCTCCCCAGCATCTGACTCAGCCTCCGAATTGGCCGCCGTCTGATCATCCGTTGTTGTTGCAGCAGCAGAAGCAGCAGCAGCAACTGTTGCAGCTGCAGCTGCCGCTTGTTTTGGCTGCACCTTTTTCTTTTGATTGTTGACGGGTTTCTTGCCACCTTTGCCCTTGCCGCCCTTCCTTGGCTTGGCCCAGGCGGATACCTTTTTGGCCGGAACTGCAGCAGCTGTTGCCTCCTCATCCTCGGCCTCTTCGTTGTTGGGCTCATCCTTAATGCCCTGTTTCTCGGGTGCCTTTGTATCGCCAAACAACGTCTTCATGTCCTTCCGCTCCAGGGTAACAGTTACCGTGACAATTGCACCAGCCGTTACCACATTCGTGTTCTCATCGTCAATCACCTCGCAACGGATGGCGAAATCAATCAATGGCATCTTTCCCAGCACTCGCATGATGTTCTCATACTCAAAGTCCGAGAGATTCTTTAACAACATGCGACTCTCCTCCGGCTTCAACTGTGCAAACTGCTGCAGATTCTTCACGTGCCTCTTCTTGTTCATAAAGTACAAATGATCTTCGGTTAAATGTGGCAGCTGCAACAACGGGGATTTGAATTCCCACAGAGCCTGGATAATCATCGGTGACATTTTCATGCAGTTCTCGATGGTCTCAATGCTGGGCAAGCGGGGCACACGCCGGGCATAGGCCATCATGACCAGCTGGTGGACACAACTGACCATTTCCTGTACCAGATACGGACACTTCTTCACGACAAACTGACGATCGCGCTCCAATGTCTCGGCGTTAAGCGGAATGCGTGAAAGATGGGCGTGTAGAATGGCACGCGTCTTAATGGAATACATGCGGCACAGGGGATGCTCCTTGCACTTCTCGTTCAGATTGGGCAGTTGCCGTATGAGCTGAAAATAAACGAAAAAATGGGATTAATCCAAGTTACTTACAGTTTTATGTAAGCTAACAGCACATCAATCTGTGTATGTTAAGCAGAGATGAATCTGCTGCCAACTGTTATGCAAACTAACATTGTCTTATGTTATTAAATAGCTGACGAAATGATCAGGATGCTGCAGCTAACAGATGTATTTTATGTTAAATAATGACGTATTATTAATAAAATTTCTTAGTTATTTAAGTGCCGTTGTTGATAAAATCGTTCTTAATTAAAGGTTTTTTCCCAAGCGTGCACTGAACTGGGTTTTAATTTGCGACTTAAGGGGTTTTCCATGCTTAACATTCTGCTATTTTCCCCACTTCTTGCACAAGCAAGCTGTATCTGCTAAATATGTTAAGGTCATGTTATGTTATGTTAAGGTCAACTCCTTTAAAAGCTTTATGTTGTGTTAGATATTATCTATGCTGTTTCGATGTTTATCTATTTTACTTACCGCTGGCACCTCGTCGTTATCCGACTGCCGCTCCATAACCTGTGAATTGTGCCGCTTGTCAAATTCCAAACTAGCTGCCAGCACCATAAGAGCACGCTTGAGCAGCATGTGAGGTGTCTTATGGATGAAATAAAAGTACATTTGCGTGGTGTCCAACAGGACTTTGTCGCCACTGAAGCGTATGGAGCGATACCACCAAACGCCCACGGCTGAGGGCATGGCTACCATGAAGACTAGACCGTATAAGCCAAGAACCCATACGCTGTTCTCCTTCTCGACAATCCAGGAGGGGAGTGCAATGCCAAAGGACATGGCGCCAGGACCATCTGGATTGCCATATTTCTCATAGTTCTCCTTGGCCACATCATCGGTGAGAGCCTGATACGCTTTGCTCAGCATCATAAAGGCCTTTTCATCACCCGTCTCCTTATCCGGATGCAGAATCTTGGATAGCCTGTAGTAAGCTTTTTTGATCTCCGCCTGTGTTGACGTTGGCGGCACATTTAAAATTTCAAAGGGATCAAAGCTCGCCATCTCGTAATCGAACTGGGAGACGCGATAGGTGAGAAAAAGCAGCAGCGCCCATCCAAGAACAATTGTCAGCTTGATGGTAACCGATTTGAGCAATCGATAAGGCTCCGCATTGGCCAAGATGACATTCTTCTTCAGACAGTCGGCACATTCGCACTCCTCTTTCCGATTGCAGGGATCTGTGTCAAAACGAAGAAAGAGAGACAGAGAGATTAGAATCAAAAATGGGAAGGTGAGCGCAAGAGAGTGAAATTCAGAGCGCGAGAGCGATCAAATTGTTGTGCATGTGTGTGTGTGTGTCTGTGTGTCCCATTTGTGAAGTGAGCTGGCTTAAGACATTGCTGTGGTTGTTGCTGTCTTTGTTGCAGTCGCAGCTTTCACCAACACGAAGACACTGTTGAGCTCAGTACGTCAACGTTGTTAGAATAAATTATTGGAACGTGTCCATATGTAACACATGTTTGCATATGGGGAAAAGCTCAATTACACACACACACACATACACATCGAGCGAGCGGGAGAGCTGCAGTATGATTATAATCTAGCAGAACTAACCTTCTTTCTTTTTACGTGGCCAATAATAAATCGTTGTTGGTATCAATACTAATGCCAAGAATGATAACACAAAGTAATAAAATGTTCCGCCACTTTCATCATATTGAAACTTTTGACCCGCCATTGAATTTGTTGCTGCCGCAGAACCGGCCCTCCTCTAATTATTTACAAGTCAGCGTTGTTTCTTCGAGTGGTTGGGTATTTGGTGTGGTCTTTTTTCCAAGTCGACGGCACCCAGCTGATGTGTTTGGCACGCTGGCAGCTTTGCAACTGCGTGCGTTTCCAATATCTGATCGAATGTGGGAGATTTCACTTTTTGGATCTGTTTGGCTAGTCCCAATTATTAATACACATCGGTTAATTATACCAATTAAACGCCGCGAATTTAAAAAACTTATGTTTTTAGTCGTCAAATGACACGTCTGTACAGTGTGGTCGTGTTTTTCTATTACTATAATACCGCCAAGTGACGGTTTAGCTGCAAAGGTGCGATTAGAGATGGGCATGGGCCTCCTTTTTGAGGCACGGCACGGCCCAAGCACGGCTGGTAAAAACTGAGGCCCAACACGGCCCAACACGGGATTTTTTTAAATAGGCACGGCACGGCACGGTCACGGTACGGCCAAACACGGGCGCTTGTAAATTCACTTTGTAAATTCTCTTTATTCATTATAATCGTGCTATTGATGTTGTAAGTGTTCGCAAATTGTTCGATACATCGATGAATTCTACAGCTCAAGCTGACAAACAAGCGATAAAGCTACGTCAACTTATCGATAGTACCATATTTAAGTTCAAAATCTGTACCGTGCCTACCGTGCCTCCCGTGCCTACCGTGCCTACCGACTTTGGCACGGTAAAACAAGGCAATTTTTAATAAGGGGCCCAACACGGCCCAACACGGATTTTTTTTAAATAGGCACGGCACGGCACGGACACGGCACGGCCCATGCCCATCTCTAGGTGCGATACACAACGTGTAAAAAATACCAGTTTACCATTGTTTTTAATTTATACACCTGCATCTGCTGCGTAGTCTGTTCAGATACCAAAATAAACTTTGTAAAATCATTTTAATGTAATTTTGTAGTTAAATTTTAATTTAACTTTTATTTCAGCATTGGCAAGAAGTTAAATTTGGGAGTTCTGTTGAAATTATCATATTCGAATTTGGTTAATAATGTTAAGTTAATTCTGGAGACATAAATTGTATAATATGTTGACTCTGAAAATTATCAGGCCTGTTCCGGTTTTCACTTTTTATTTTATAGCATTTAGTGAAATGCATGTATTCTCTTTCCATTGAGGTTAAGTATTTAAAAATGCTCGTTTTTCACTTTATCGGACTTAAACTCATCACCTCGAAGTGATATAAATTCGTACATCTTCGCCGAAATAATATTATAGCAGTTTAAAGAAATTCAATTCCGCAAAATCTTACCGAAAGTGAAAACCGGAACAGGCCTGTATATAAATAATACAATAGGAATGTACAATTACGATTCTTTTTTAAAATTGCTTGTTTTCCCACTATTTTTCCTATTTGGTCACACCTTATAAGATTATCAGTAAATCGAATAGTCTATCGATCTATCTAGGTCCCCATTTTCTTTTCTCTAATTCAAATTTTTGCTTCGCGAAAGACTGCCACCTTGTTTTGCCATAGTTGGGCCACGGCTGCCACCCTGGGAAACAGAAGCAAGTAGCAAAATCGGAATATCGCATTCAAATAAGACAGTAGATGTGGAGAGCTATCGATGGTCTGCACGAGCGATACTTTTTCACAAACCAGCGATAGTTTTCGATAGTATGTTGTATGTTAAATTCTCAAAATAATAAAACTGTTAATAATTTAGGTATTATAAAAGTAAAACAGCATTTAATTTAAGATTTCGCTATTAGCTATCTATTTTAATAGCCAACAGTTCTTGCTTAAGGTGGGTTCTCACTGCTGCACAATGTTAAATCACATTTTGTCATGCTTTGTGATGATTTGCAGAATACGTCAAAGTGTTTACATTGGCAACACAAAATTTGTACTTCACAAAATTGTGGAAAGCCTTGTGAAAAGCCTTGTGAAAGCCTTCAATGTAAACACTACCAGTCAATGTAAAGAGCATCGCAAAAAATCAAAAGGAATCAAAATGTTCACAAAATGTTCGCAATTGAACAATAACAAGTTCCACAAAATGAATAAGAACAAAGAAATGTCACTTTGCACATGTCCTTTAGTTAAAAAGGTTGCAATTCTTAAAAAAAAATTACTATGGAGCAAATAATCAGCCGTGGACGTCGGGTAACAATCCAGTGGCATTCTGATTCAATCCACAAGCTAATTGAAGCTGTGGAGGAGTCAGAATCCCTTTGGAATGTATGTAGTGAAAACTACAAGAACCGGGAGGCCAAGGAAGCAAGTTGTAGCTCAATTGCTTCGAATTTGAACGAAAGACTTTGCAGCTCTCCCGTTAGCTTTGCATACATTCCGTCTTTTCCACGAGTCAAATTCATTTCGTCGATCCAGCAGCTGCGCTTTGCCTTGCAATGACCGCTAAAGCAGCAAGCTCAGTTTCATCTTGTGAATCCATTTCTTTTTTAAAAATCAAAATCAATGCTAAAGGCCCGAAAAACAACAAATAAAATTTTAGTTTTGACGTTTATGTTTTCACAAATGTGAAAGAAAACCAACTTGCTCGATGTGCTTTCACAATGGGATTGGGCTCAATTGAGCTGCTTCAACTTTAACAGGAGTTAACATAATTTTTATCAAAATTGTGTCAGCCTTCTTCGCAAAAAATTTTTAACAGAATGTGAAAGTGGTGTTTACATTGGATTGCCACATTTTTGTGACTTCACAATTTTGTGAGTATGCATTTAGTGTTCACATTGCCTTGTGACGTTGTGAACAGCTTTGTGCAGCGTTTGTGAAGCGTTTGTGACGCAGTGAGAACCCACCTTT